>CM076571.1:360495416-360626615 GCA_034641835.2 Pinus albicaulis | reverse complement strand
TGGCTCCTATGTACTCTGCCTTGTTAAACACCATGTTGAAACACACACATGGTGTATGAGGAAGATAAACACACACACACAAGAGACTCAACACACAATGAAGGATAAGCGTGAGGCTTTCTTATTTTCCATTATACAAAGATGTACATTTATAGTACAATGGTGTGACTCTTGGTTTCACATTCCAAGGTCACTTGGACTCCATCGTGACTTTTCGCATTCCACACCTACCCATGTAGGATTAGGTGTTCCAACATCCCCCCTTAATCCGAAGGGGTATGTGTGAGTCCAAGAAAAGAGTTGTAATACAAATCTGCAAAGTATACATGGCAGCACTTGGCTGAATCAACTCTCTGAAATGTTGGAAAAAGGAGGTGGTTTTAGGATGACCACAAACACTGGAATGCAAAACTTGTTGCAGTTCCCGAAACTCTTCCAAAACTGGCAAGAAGCTGAAAGCTTCTGCTAGAGGAATTGTCCCTCATAAAAAAGGGAGACCTTCGACCTAAAAGAAGGGAGGTCTACTACCTGTGATGGTTTTAGGATTACCAACAACTCTGGAATGCTTTGAAGCATTTCCTGGAACTCAACCAAAGCTGGCAAGAAGCTGAAGGCTTCTGCTAGAGGAAGTGTTCCTCATATATGAAAAGGAGACCTTCAACCTAAAAGAAGGGAGGTCTACTACCTATGGTGGTTTAAGGTTATCCACCAACCAAAGATGATGGTTTAAGGTTTTCCATCAACCGAAGGCATGCTCATGGGCATCCGTGTCTCTGGCTACACCTCTGAATGACGAATTGTGGCTCAGCTTTTCCGCTTGAACCGCCGGGCTACAATCAACATGGAATGAGAGATTGTGCCTGTGCTCGCTTGATCTCATCATTTGTACATGACCACCATTTTCTCACTGCCGGGGACAAGGTGAGATGATGAATTTAAACTCAACCGCAAGTTTGTTCAATATGCGTGAACAAGTTCTAACATGTGTCGTAAACATCTTCTTGGCTACCGATGCCCATTGCCAAGAAGCGATCCATCCAAGATGAATCTTGGTTCTTGCAGGAGGCTTGTTTCTGAAGCATCTGTCTGAAGAATGGGTGTGCCGACCACAGTTCTTGCATGGATGAAGATCAAAACAGTGATCTTTCATATGGCCAACTCGATCACAGTGTTGGAATTTTACAATCTGTTGTGAAAGTGGAGCATGATCTGGAACAACTACAGGTGAACTGTCATACAAGAATCCGGCACTCTGAAATATGATGGGCTTGGTGTAGTCTGGAATATGAAAGGTCACATTCTTGTCATATCCAAGACCAGTTCGGTGCTTATTGTGGACAAGCTCTTCCCAAAGTCTGATGATGGGCTTGAGAAGTGTAGGCTGAGCTGCTGCATCTGCATGTACATCTGCTGTAGTACAAGGAACTGAATGGGAATCAACTGCAACTTTATCTTCTTTCTTCTGATGAGATTCCTTCTCAATCTTCTGAACAGGAACAGGTTCAGAATGGTGACTCTTTTGCTGAAGTTCATCTTGTTGAAGCTGAGATTCCAACTGCAAAAACTCAATCTTTTCTTGTGCATCTAGCAAACAACTCTGAATGTTACATAGAGCATCCTTGCTCATTTTTATCATATCATGAACATTTGAATGAATGAGGCTATTCAACAACTCTAATGCCTCATTGATTTTGGCCATTTTCAACAACTTAGGCTCAAAAAATGAAAGGGTGTTGGCTTCAACCGAAAATGCACCCGTTTACAAAGTGATTCAACAACAAATACAAATGACTCCAAAGAATTCCCAACTATGGAAATCTCAAAGTACAAAATCTGCTCCTCAAATGATGGAGGACAATCAACAATCCAACAACTCAAATTTACACTTCAAGTCTTAATTGCAGCTATGAATGAGCAATACAATGTCAACTCAATACAATATTTCTGCAAAATATGTGCAGCTGAAAACACTTGTGCAAGAGGCCTTTAAGGCAGCTGAATTTTCCTTCAAATAGTTGTTTTGCACCAATAACAACTTGTCTTCAAATGTCAATTCTTCAAAAAATCACCCTTATGTATATGCCACAAATCACAATGTAAATCTGCAAATTTCAGTCCATGTGCTCCTCATATGCCATTTTCCATTTTCTGCTATTCATAACTCTCTTTCCTTTCTCTCTCTGCTGTTTTTTTTTTTTTAATTAATTAAAAATTAATTAAAAAAATGGGAATAAGTTAAAAAGGGAAAGGGAAATATTAAGATGGGATGGGAAACTATATGGTGGGCGGGGGGGGGGGGGGGTTTATTAACGGAAGGGAATAAATTAAAAAAAGGAAAGAAGATTAATTAAAAAGGGAGAGTAATTAAAAGGAATGGGAGAATTAGTTTTAAAAGTCGAATTTAAAATAGGGGAGGGAAATTATATGGAAAGGGCGGTGTTATGGTGAGATTTTAAAAAATGGAGGGGATTAATTTATTTGAAATGGGAGTGGGGGCGTTATTAGTTTTGGAGGGGCGGTTGTATAAAAATATTCGAGTGATGAGTGAATGTGAGGGGGAGGGGCGTGTTAACGCAGGAGCAGGTGAAGATTCGAGTGATGGGAACGCAAGGAGGTAAGGGCGTATGCAGATGAGAGGGGTTCGTTGTAACGCAGATGGGAGGGTACGCTGTGGGTAGAGCGGAGTGATAAGGAGGGGGTGCGTGCGTTAAATGCTGTGGTGCGAGCGGCGGGTAGCTCGGCGTTAGGGAGGAGAGGGGCGTAGGGAAACGTGATTGGGAGGAGGCTGCGTTAGAGGAAGGGATGTGGTTGTGTTGGAGAGGTAAAGGGAATGGCCGGCGGGTTTGTGAGCGCTTGGTAAGAGCTGTGGAGTGATTAGGCAGACGGGGGTAATGGAGATTCACTGTTATGCCGAGAGGTGAGGGACTGTAGTTTGGAGCGAGTCGACAGGGAGGGGCGGAGATCACCGTGGGTAGAGGCGTAGGTGGGGTTTGAGATAGCTGTGCCGTGAGGGCGTTGGGAGAATGTCGTATGCGTGTTGCAGAGTGGGTTGAGGGGGCGGTGAGGCGCTGTTGAGAATGGAGGTGCGTTAGAGTTGAGGTTTAGTGGATAGGGATTTAAACAGCAAGGGGAGCGTGTGGAAGAGTGAGTCTAGTGTGAGGATTGAGCCGTAGGGCGTAGGGAAGAGGAGAGGGCCGAAAGGCCAAGGGTTTGCATAATTTTTTTTATTTTTATTTTTTAATATAACAGTAGAGAGAATAGGAGTAAGGAGTAAGAAATCCACTATTAGAATAGCAGCAGAATTTTTCTAGATACACAGCAGAATTTCTAGATATTGCAGAGAAAACTCAGAAATTTTTCCAGTGGTCCAGCAGCAAAAAATATGTAGTCCAGAAGCTCAGAAATTTTTCAATGAAAACCCCAGAATTTTTCAGAATATTATAGCAGCAAAAAATCCAGAATTTTGCAGGAATATTCGAATGAAAAAACTCAGAAATTCTTTTTCATTGAAACCAGAAACCTCTTCAGAAATCAACTTTAAACAATTTTTCCAACATCTCTCCAAAACAGAATTTAATGGGCAGAAATTGCAGGAAGAAATCACCCTTCAGATGTGCAGTGCTGCTCTTCTCCAAGATGAAATTTCTGAATGCTGCCACGGATTTTGAATGCTTCTCCTCTTCAAAACACTTATGAATGGCTACAAAAACACTGCTGCAGAAACTCTAAGTGCTGCAAAAATGTCAAGAATTTTTGCAGATATGCACAAGCCATAAACACAAATGGCTCACTCAGTTTGGAGCAGGGCCAGCAATCGCCCGCTCTGACACCATGTTAAACACCATGTTGAAACACACACATGGTGTATGAGGAAGATAAACACACACACACAAGAGACTCAACACACAATGAAGGATAAGCGTGAGGCTTTCTTATTTTCCATTATACAAAGATGTACATTTATAATACAATGGTGTGACTCTTGGTTTCATATTCCAAGGTCACTTGGACTCCATTGTGACTTTTCGCATTCCCACCTACCCATGTAGGATTAGGTGTTCCAACGAGTTTTTGTTTTGAAAAGAAGAAAATGTCAAGGGATTGCCGAGTCAATTAGTGCACCCCGGAAGGAAATTTTTAGGAAAACAAGATGGGTAGGTAGAGATGAGTTAGAATTAATCATGTGTTTTGATTATTGATATCACAACTTCAAGCAAGCATCAACAAAGAAGAAAAATCTACTTGATGGATGACGTCTTGGTCTCCATAAGACAGAGATCTAAAATTTGGACACCTCACGAAGGAGCTTCCCTCCCCAAGTGGAGCCTTTTCAATAGACATTAGTAATTTTTTTCTTTCTATAGATGACTAAATGTTTATCCCAAATTTCTAGAAACAAAATTAATGAATATTGTGAGTTCTAGAAATATCACGCCTTCATTATCCTCGAGATAATTTTTTTCAACTATTTTACTACTCTACCAAGTCATGGCTAGTCTATCACTCCCAGGAAGACCAATCATAGGTTTATGCAACTCATTCTCACTATGTTTTTCCACACTCTAACCTTACCACTATGTTTTGACCTTCTTAACCTTTTACTTCCACCTTGGATTTCTGGGTAGCCTAACAGTTTCCCCTATTCACCCAAGTGCCTCAAGCATTGGTGGTTTCAATCTACCTTTCTGGGTGCTTTATATAAGTCAAAGTCATCGAGTTTTAGATTACGCAATGCATAAGGTTTGTCAAAACATTGTTTTACACCTAAAAACCTAAGTCCTTTTCGGCTGGTAGTCAAAAGGCCTCCCTTTAGGTCATGTGAGTTTCATAGGTTATTCATTGTTTTGGTTTTCTAAAATCCTTTGACTTTACATGTTCAAAGATGAAATCAAATGAAAGGAGAGTCAGCTCATGGTTGTCAAGGTATCAAAATGCTTCAAGAAAGGCCTCCTTGGTCAAAGCACAACTAACGATAGCGCTACCTGTCTGACCTTCTGCGGGAATGAATGAGATGGCCATCAACGAAGAAAAAGAGGTAAGGTAAGAGGGAAAATCATCCCTAAGAGCGTATTGACAAAGGAGAGGCGGTAGGCACATGAAAAAATAAATTAGAGGGTTTTATGGTGATTGGCTAAAAGTGTTTCCAATTAAGGAGCCAATACAAAGGATGCAAGGACAAAGGTACATACGACACCATAAAGCATGGTCAGAAGATTTCTAGAAATGATAAATAGGGAAAGGAAAAATCCCTAAAGCCTAAAGTTTGAGAAGGTAGGAAAATAAGTGAAATGAAGGCCATAATCTCATCATGATGGAAGAAGGTTTTTCAAAGGATAATAAAATTGACCTCCATGGTTTTCCAAGATAAAAGAGTTTTCACTACATCGAAGGGAAAAATGGTAAAGAGTATCGGTGTGAGGAAGTCTAAGCCTTCAAGTGTAGTCAAATGTCTTCAAAATGGTCAAAGGAAGGAAAGCGGGGAGGTTAGTGTCAAATAAGAAATCAAAATTGAGCATGAGTTCTACGGTTTTGGTCATCATCTTGCACCAAAAGGTTTAAGGCGACCAAAACAATGTGTTATTTCACGGCAAATCGAAGTTATCCAATGAAAAAAATCGCACTCTGAATGATGTTAAAATCTTTTCCAAAATAGTTATATCTTGTCAATATCAATGAAAAGCAAGAAAATATGTTTCAAGTCACTTGCACTCAAGCATGCAAAAAGGGTAAGAAAAACAATTTCGAGTTTATTAGTGCAAGAAAGGATGGTTTATACAGTGCCCAAACCTTCAAGGACAAAAAGGGGACCTATTCATCCTTCTAGCACACACTCACCATAGAAAAAATCACTTTTAGTTTTCAATTATTTTTCAAAGGGTATAAGGCCCTCCAGTCTTTATATCTCATTTGCCAAAAAAAGTGAGGAAGTCTTTTAAAAGAGGAATTACTGGAATTTACGCCGGACCTAGGGCAAAGAAGGGCACGGCATAGCCAGAAGAGCAAAAGCTACGTGCCTGTGTAAGTCCTTTACGAGGCCCCAAGCTGCATTGCGTTTCTATGAAGGTCGCTATGCATTTACCCGTGTGTAGAATCAGCATGCATTGGGCCTACTAGCCTAGGTGCTACGCACGAAGCGTGCAACGTGGACCCGACAAGCCCAAGCTGCTACGCTCTTGCACATGCGGGGCCGTTCGGGCAAGACCCAACAACGTTCGGATCCACCCGGCGCTATGTGAAAGGCCGTGGGCCTTAATACCCAACACCTCATGCGGCTCAGCGAGGTGCTACATGCGAGGTCATTCGAGGCCTAACTAGACAATGTGTGCGGGGCTCGAATGTTGTGCTCCTATGCTACGGATTTTGTAGGAAGCCTTTCAAGCTAGCGAAGGCCTCAAAATTCTCAAAATTCCTCCAATTCTGCTGGCACCTCTTTATTGTTTTCATAAGAGGTATTTTATATTCTTGCCACTCTATCATATTGTTTTAAAATATAAAATTAGAGAGAAAGGTAGAAACCCTAGAGGAAGAGAAAATCTTGGTCCCCATGCTAAAAACAACATTGATTGAAGGACACGCATCCATATACATGCGAAGGCACCTTGGGGCTAAAGTTTCCCCTCTTCACTCATCATTCCCCTTCACTCCAAATCACTACCTTTCTCATTATCATCTCACTTTCCCCTCTCCATATCATTTCACAAATAGTTCAAGGTTTGATTTCAAAGCAAGAGTAAAGATAAAATGTCTAGAGAAGGCGTGTGTGTAGTGGCAAGGGAGGCCAAGGCCTAGGGGACAATAGATAAAGGGTGGAAAAGTAAATAGGTTTGAGCCTTTGAACACCAAGGAGTTAGTAATCTCCCTTACCACAGTTTCATATTTTCAAGAGAGGTAGTTTGTTTTGATTTTTGTGAAAGGGTACAAAGAGTCCAAGTCACCCGGTTGACTAGAATTTTTATCCTCAACCTCCATGACATCAAAATGTCTAGCTGAAGTGAATTTTGAGCTATCCACCAATAAAATTTCTGTAGCCCTTTGGGATACCTTGTATGGGAGAAAAATGGTTTCTAGCGAGGTGAATTTGGACCTAAGCCATTATCAACCTTTCTTGAAACCTAGATACCAAGTTGATTGCAAAACCTTTTTCCATTTCCCATCTATTGGAGAATCTAATTTTCACATAATTAAAGTCATCATGAAGTATTTTATAAGGGAATTTTCTAGACTTTATTCCTACCATATAGATTCATACTTCACTGAGGGCCAGCCTCTTGCATTTTCCCTATTACCTTTATAGAAGTATTGATAAGATGTCATACATTGTACAAAGAGCCATAACCTACATAACAATTACAGTATTTTCTGCCATTATCTTATCAAGATGATTGTGTTGCATCAATTAGAACTGGCAAGACATCCCATGGGAAACATTCATTGCCACATGATGTTTTCACAAATCCACAACCTCTTCTACCATAAAGTTTACCCTGTCATTGATCCACCTTCCTCATTTCCTCCATAAACCCCAACGGCCATGATTCTCATCCACACAATCTCTCCTACGAGAGAAATTTATCACTTCACCTTCTTCCTAAACATAATTAAAGAGAAGAGAATGATGAAGAACAAGAAGAAAACAATAACAAAGAGAAAGATTACGATCAAGGGGAGGAAAAAAATGATGACGAAGATGGAAATGAAAACGAATAAGTGATGATGATGAGGAAAGTACTGAGACAACGAGAAGGAAAAAAACGAATGATGAGGGCGAAAGTGACGGTCATGAGGAAGAAAATCATGATGATGATGATGAAAATCAAGAGACGAGGGCGGATTATGAAGAAGAAGACGGTTTATAACAAGAAAGTAGTGATAAGGCAAATAATGAGGATAATGAAAAACAAGGCATTGGGCCAAACGGTGAAGAGGAGGACAAAGGAGATGAGAAAAAGCAGTGAATAAAAATAGAAGATAGTGAAAACTAATTAGTAGGAGGAAGAAATAGATGAAGAACGGATACAAACGGTGAAGAAGAAGGCGATGTGAGCCAAATAGTGAGAAGAAACAAATGAAGAAGAGGCGGTACATGAAAGTGAAGAAGAGGAAGATCTAAGTAATGAAGATGAGGATGATAAGAAAATATGGAAGAGGAGGATGATGCTAAAGATCATGAAGATAAAGAAACAAATAATGACGATATAGAAGAACAAAACGAGAGACGAGAGAATGAGGAAGAAGAAATAGATTGGAATAAAAGCAATTGATGGAGACAGCGATAATAAAGAAGACAATACAATGAAGATGAAGACAAAGGCAATAGGCAAAACGAGTGATAGAGATGAACAAAATGAATATAATGATTGTGTAGGAAGTCAGAAAGGCTGTGATCATGAAGGTAATGAAGACACCACGATGAGCATTAGCCCTAAAAATAATAATAAGTAGTGACAATGAACCCAAAAGAAGTTAAGAGATTGATGATAGCTGAAGGTCATGAAAATGATGTTAGAATGAAGGAAAATTAAAGTACCTCTCAGAGGGGCAGTCAAGAACAAAATGAAGAAGACATAAAGGCATAGATCATTGATGAAAGGAAAGACAATCTTAAGGTCGGCCATGAAAAGGGCTCTCATTAGAAAAATTTGATTTTATCCCTCTCACATATCAAAAAAGGGACGAGGCTTGTGTTTCTCCAAGAGGCAAGGGACCATGCATCCTCTCTCAGCCACTAGAAAAAGGGAAACAAGGGTAAAGGAAGAAGAATAAGACCATGAGGTGGAGAGGGAGTTTAAGATCATTCGAGTGGATAATAATGAGGAGAATGAAGAAAGAATCTAGGCTTTATCTCTGTGATGGGAATTCACAAATCAAAAGACCTCCAAGCACATTTGGGATCTGAATGAAGGGTAGATGATGCCCTTGACAAACGGCTGACTAGGAGCACAAATTTCAATCTATGAAGCTAATATATAAGTTTTCGGTGAGCGTAACATTGTTGTTCCATTGAAATCTTGTGTGTTGTGAAGAATTAACAAGAACGCGAGAGATGGGAGGAAGCCCAATCCACGGTGAACCACAGGTGTTGATCGTCTCTAACGCTGCACGAACAAATTTAGAACTAGGATGGACTCTGCTATTTAGCAGAGAATCGGCAACCCCATGGTGACAGTGGCTGCGATTGTAGCGCCCTGGGAAGAGGATCTCCCCATAGTCAAAGGAAGACGGAGATAGTAGTGTCCAGGTAAGGTAATCACGAAGTGTCAGAACGCATTCCCGCACAAGGGGCTTATTTGGACTCAGAAAAAGATTAGGATTCGAGAAATAAAGAAAATCTTCCAAGATGACGGTCAAACGTTAGTTTTCAAAGGAAGAGGATTCCACCCGGCTGTCATTAGGAGAACCATGAACGAGTTGGCCGGGATCGTGTAGGCTTACATAACGTGCGACGGAAGAAAGGATGTGAGCAGGCCTAACCACCTTAAGCTACTAATTTGTGTTAAAACGGAAAGTACCTTCATTTCATACCACATTCTTAAATTATTTATTCATGTGTGATATTGCTCGTGGAATTAGAAAAACCAACATGCGGATATGGTGGTCGGCCATTGTTTATGATCGACTCATAGTGAGTTATAGCCCTACTTGAACAATGAGATCAGGCTGGGAAGAATTTATCGAAGAGGGTTAGCTCTTCTTTTGCTCCGAGATGGAAAAGGATCAATGACAATAGGCCCAAAGACGCCACTCCACGGACAATCCCTCGATCGAAATGAAGTAAGAAAATAATGGAGGAACTCTAGAGCGACAACGATCGGCCCACAGGTGCACGGCTCGGATAAAAAGAAACAACCTCCACGGTTGGAGGGAGCAAGTCCTTGTGCGAGGGAAGAACATGAATTAGAAGGAGAAATTCTTTACTCATACGAAGAAAAGTAAGTCACTTTATACCGATGGCGAAAAAAAACTCGATGGAAGGAAGGAGAAATACGTTATTCGGATGAGAGAAAGAGATCGAAGGAAATTAGAAGAAGAAGAAACGAGGAGAAATTCGATATTGGATGAGGAGGAAGGAGGTGTCTACTCGATGGGGAAGAGGATAATCGTAGCCGACGGTAGGCATGAAACGAGAACCCACGAAAATATCAATGTAAGCCCTTCGCAAGGAAGATCAATTGGCCCGGATTTTGGGCGAGTATGCACGCCCTCACCGACCCTTTGAACCTTAATATAGATATCAATCAATTACCGAGAAAACTGCGCCGTCGATAGAGAAATAAGCTGGAGAAAATCTTAATGAAACAACAAACCTAGCAAAGCTAGGGTTGCTTCTTCAGTATAAACGGGGAGGAAGAGAATATTGAATCAATACCTCAATTGGGAACCCCAGTCATTGCGAATCGATTGAGAAGATGATTCTACGAGGAATCTATCCAAGAGCACGAAGCATGGAAAAAGAACCCCAAGAAGAGGAACAAGAAGAAGATTTCACGAGCACGACTCAAAACCTGTCGAACGGACGTGTTCGGATAATTTCTTGTGTTCTTTGAGGAAGAAAATAGGCTGAGGTTGAGAAGCTTCAGGGAAAGGAAAAAACATAAGGCGGTAAAATAATCAGGCAAACTTGATCAGGGGTTCTAGAATGAAAACAGACCACTGAGCCCCTAAAAGAAACATTCTTGATGATGAAGATCAAAAAGGAGAAGGGTAACCACTAATAGGAACCTCAAGTGGAAGAAGAAACCATGCTGAACCTAACTATGAGGATGTGGAAAAACAAGCATTCCAACGCTAGGCTTGTTCCGGAAGGAACACGATCTAAATAGAGAAATACCCAATCTAGCAGTCATCACACCTTCAATGATCTGACATTAGTTAGACGACAAGAAGAATTGACCTAGGGCCCAAATCGAAAGATAGAAATGAATCTTGTCCCAAGGAAGAAATATCAAGAATTGCAGCAATAGATGAAAATTATTCATGAGGCGAGGGAAAATTTCGAAGCTCATGAAAAATGTCGAGAGGCGAGAGATAAAAGTGACAAGGTAAGCAACCAATTAAAATTAGCACAAAATCAAATCGACACTCTACGCTCACTTATATATCACGATGTCTGCTTTGTAGGTGCTACGCAAAAACTATGCTTTATTTTTGTTAGAAAGATATTTGAAATTAAAAATCAAGGCGATTGGGGGGTACAGAGAAAATCAACGAGCTAAGAACTATGAAACGAGCGATATCATCTTGACTTTTATGGGGATAAAAGTACGGTGCACATTTATGTTAGAGTTTTATTTGCATAATCTAATACTTGAAAATGATTGTGAATCAAACCCTAGCCCTTTCATTGGAGATATATAGTTTCGAGGCATTCATTTCTTTGCCGTAAATCAATTAAAGTGGCTTAAAGCCTACAATGCCTTTCAAAGGCGGGGAAAGTGAATTGGATCTATGGATCAGAGAGTCGAACCTCGGGACCCACTTCAATTATGGGCTAGACGAGAAGGTCTAATGATAAGGAAGGCGTTACCCAAACTGCGGGGCTTGTTCATAAGTCGTCACTCTTGAAAGAACGAGCTATTTTTCATCTATTAGGGACCAAGCTTATGTAGCGGCCAAGCTCAGATGGAGAGCCTGGAATCAAAATGTACAAAATAAGTGCATAATTATAGAAATTTTGGGCTGGTAGCCAAGCCCAGTTTCTGTGCCTTCCTAAGCCATCTTGTTTAAAGAAGGACCAAATTGTTTGGTTAGGGTGTAGGTTCCGCGGCCCATTACTTGGTACCACACTTCTTGGACTACAAAGCTATTTATGAGCTTCTCGAGTGTAGACGAACATATTCTTGAAGAGATAGCTACACGCCATGGTTTTTGGCCTTTCAATGATAAACCTTCCGGCTCTTCCCATTGCTCTCCATGTGAACTATAGTTTTCATGAGGCATGAAAAAAAGGTTAAGTCGAGTATGTTGGGCGGTGAAAGAAATTATGAAATTCCTATGTATTTGTTCATTCTTTTACCATAGATATGCTTAAATTTTTTTTTCCTTGGAAAGGTAATTTACCATAAGAATTGCACTTATAAATTGCAAAGATTTATGTTTAGCCTAAAAGATGACTAAAGGTTGTTTTTATTCGCAAAACGAGAATACGAAGAGGTGAGCGAGTTGTATCAAAGGCGTGGGCGAAAACAATGCGACTCCTACTCCATTTTCGTGATGAACCATGGCAGTCGAAGCCAAGAAGATCTGAACGAATCGCTCGAAAGGGCGAGGACGGCTCGGCCTTAAACGGTAAAAACGAGAACAATGATAAAACAGAGAGAATGAATCCCTCGGGATCGAAAGATCTGAGGATGTTGTCTAAACTTATCATATTTCTTGACTTTTCCAAGGATCAAATAAAGGCAATGATCTTTCGTGACGGGGTGGTTGTTTTTGTAAAAGACGTTTTCATTAAAAGACTTTTTATATTTCCTTTATAATCGAAATGATTACCGACTCCTTGTGAAGAGTATTTGTACGTAATGTCTTTTGGATTAATATAAAAACACGAGTTTCATGCGATTTCTTTAGAATTCGAGTTAGCGGTGGTATTTCAACGGCGCTGAGTCCGACTCTGGTGGATTTTCTCTTTTGTATTATTAATATTTATTTGTTGATGCGTGAAGTGTGTTTAGTATTTATTTCATTTACGAGTTATTTCGTTGATTGTTGAAGCAAGTGCATAACCGTTGTTGTTTCATTCTTTACGCAATTAAATTTATCGATCAATTATTATCTTTTGGCTTTCTTTGATGCATGGTGTATTGAGTTGTTGTTCCATTTATCTTTGGTTTATTGTTAGATTACAATTAAACGTAAATAGGGCTTGAGTGTGGAGATTTATTTATTTGGACTACATTAGATTTATATTTCTTAGTTTCTTTTTATATTTTGCTATTCCTTTTCTAGATTTCATTCCTTTCGGTTATTTGCACTTGCTTTAAGATCTCCATTGTAGAGGATAGAGATATTCGCTCCAAGTCCCTAGATTTGGTCATCATGATTTCTAGGGGAAAGAGTTAACGCTACTTTGCATCACGATCGATGTTCAATGGTCTTGTAATTTAGCTTTTACACTCTTGTCATTGTAATTAGGTTTCCTTTCCAAGAATTTATTAATTTTGTATTTGATATTCTATGCTACATCCTCACAAGCATTGCTCTTAGATAATTGCAGCCTCGGGCCAGTACACTCTTGAGATAAAAGACGCTTCCGGATTGATGATTAATGTAGGCTAATTAGGTGTTCAAAAAGATACCCCTTTTATGGTCCAACATTTTTGAGCGGCTGTTCATAGAAGTGCATGCCATTTTAAAGGAGTAATGCCTGACTGATTTCATACTTCTGAGAATTGGAAAGTAAAGATGGAAGGTAAGAACACCAACGCCTTGGGCAAAAGCTATGCACTCGTAGGTGCAACCTGAGTAGAAAGTAAGTACGCTTTTCTTTTGGGTAGAAATGAAGGATTGTTTCTTTGAATGAATAAACCAATTAAATTGAAACAAAATTCCTCCTGAAACTGAAAAACGTAAGGGTAGGTGACCCTTGGGCGTACGACCTTTATTGTGAAATCCTTAGAAAAGCTGAATCTCAGCCATGCAGCCAAGTTTAAAAGAACTACTTCTAGACAACCTACTTGTTCCTTCGAACTGGGTCACCATCCCTGTGAAGCCTTGACTGAATACATGAGTCAAACGAGAGGATGAGCCAAGACCCCAGAAATTCTGAGAATCCTTGCATGATTTCCTTCAAGAGGGAACTCCGGCCGTCTCGAGAGGGAGAAGAGGGAAACGGGAGGAAACTACAATTTAAAATCACCTATTAAAATTACCCAAACAATGAACGGCCCAATAGGGGAAGTGCTGTTGTCCAGTGACGTGAACCAGAGTCTGAATCACGTCAAATAGTAGGACAACGGGGGCTCTCATTCAGGACGGAGGGGCTCCTTGTCAAAGCTATTTCTCTGCTTTGTTCATCAACCTAAAGGCTACACGGAATCCCCGGAGTGGCATATCTTTGATCAAATGGCTGGAATGATAAAATTAAACGGCAAACCTCTACGCGCAACTCACTATAGTAGATACTACGGTTAACGCACCCATAGAAAGCTATTCCTCTTCAACATATTCCTACATTTCATGGTTTGACATTGAACCTAGTCATGTTGTTTGAATTTGACGTCTTGTGTAGGATATGATTACAGACGCCCAAAAGTAGGCTTGTTCCCTTCTACACTAAAAGACGATACTTACGATGGTTATGGGATTAGGTTAGGGGTATCATAACTGATTGGGATCATATGAAGGCTGCATTTTAAAAGAAATATCAAGACTATTGCGAGGTCTCGAGAATTAAAGTGAAATATTCCGGATAATGACAATTAAAGTGTGAGACCTTGGAAGGTATGTGGAACGGTTCCCGATATAATTTACCGAGAGATCATATGCATCTTCACCTTTACACGATAGTGTTTTGTTGCATTAATTAGGGGGAATGAAAGACCAATGGGTTGAAACATTGAATCCTATGGGAAAAGGTGATATATATCAAGAAAGCTATCCGACATCGTTGATTTGTGTATCGGAGTGCTCGAGAGGTAATACAAGGTTGAAATCGAGAAATGACGTGACATAATTACAAAGGCAGAACCTAATGAGGTGTGACTCGTGCGAGAGATTGAAATACGCTGAAGACTTTAAGACGGTCTGGGGACTCTAACAACACGTTTGACATCATTGAAAACCCCGAGTAGAATCGAGGCAAAAGGCAGGCAAAACTTGCCAATATTTGCCCCGGATGTGAAAAGCTCTGACCACAAAAGATACGTTGGATGTGGTTAAAGTCTCTCACGCCATTTGCATGAAAGACCACCCTCTGAGAAGGATGTAAATTACAACTACGACTGAAAACGAGTATATAAGGAGGCGGAGAGGAAGATAGGAAAGTGGTATGTTTTCTCAACAGGCGCAACGATGCTTGACCCGACCTTGAGTATGAAAAATGATCCATTTCTTTTCGGCCTCCTCAATATAATGCTCAATAGTATAGTGGAATGTGGCGGGAATCAATCACAACAACCATTTCCTCCCACACCTTGGCTAATCAAACAAATCAAAATGGCAGCTTCTTTCTTTCTATCACCTTTTGGCCTACAATGGTCCCCTTCTACTTCTCGAGTGGAACTGTGGAGTCAGCGCGGCTTTCCCCAAATCAGCCAATGGGATCAATTCCTCTCTCCCAACCTACCTTCCGGCTCCCTATCCAAACCCCGGACAGCCTAAGACGAAACAGGCCAGCCCAACCCAAACCCGACAATGAGCCGATTCGAATTTGTACAAATAATGGAACCTCCAGAGAAACGAGAAAGCGGAACTCGGGGAGTGCAATGATCTTGATTAAGGGTACGGGCGTATGGTGGAAAAAGAAAATAATGATGATGATGAAGAATCCGTTACCCACGAAGAACAAAACGATAAATAGGAAAGTTCAACAACAACAAATCAACACGAAATCAACAACAAGTAACAACTTCTCTCCACCATTTCCGGAAACGATTAATTATCCCTCGTCCCATTAGAACAACCAAATTTTGATTTTTAAAATTAAAAAAATTATGTAAATATCCCTACTACTCCTCCAAACTATTCAAGATATTTTCCTATATGCAAAAACCATTAAGGAATTATGTGACATAAAAATACAGAAGGAGAACAACAGCAATCCTCTTGTCCAAATAGTCGGAACCTTATACGGTTATTATCGGGGAATGGAAACACCCTATCAAATATAAAGATCCGGGAAATCCTATAGTGACGGTTCCGGATCAATGGCCAATCATTTCCAAATGCCTTAGTTGACTTAGGGGTAGCAATCAACATTCTAACAACCACTACCTATCGAGAAACTTGGCATTACATCACTTGAACCAACAACGACCTTGTTGGAATTGAGCTACGTCGATCGATGAGTAGAAACCGAGAAGGCACCTTACAAGATGTCATGTTATGCAGCAGATTCTGGGAGTACCATTGTTGACTACGGTTATCAATCCCAAGAACGATTAGATGGACATCCATTAATTTTAGGTAGACCTTGGTTGGGCTATAGATGCTTATATTGGATGCCGACAAGGCAATATGACCATTACAAGGGGAAATTATGTCAAAAACTTAGCTTTATATCCCCAGTAACCAAGTCTATCAATAATTAAAACAAGACAACCATTTGCATCATATTTTGAGGAAAAATGGGGTCACCTCTAACTATAGAAGAAGCTGCGAATTTTTAAAGATCAAATAGAGGATGATCTATTCTTAGTAATTTTATTAATAAATCATAAAATGAACCTCATTTGCAATGTCACGTGATTGAAGCAGCATTCGACAATAAAGAAGAAGAAGATCCTTTCAAAGATATTCATGATCAAGCAATACCTACTACCTCCATAAATAATACCAAGGTTGTAGAAATTGAACAGTAAAACTTTGAACATTAACAAGAATCTCACTGCGAAGACAAGAAGAGAAATTAGTCCAATTATTACGAAAATACAAAGCCTTTACATGGGATTACCTCGATATGAAAAGGGTGACTATGATTATGTACCCATCACATTTACATTGAAAAAATTGCAAGACCCATTCGACAGCCTCAAAGGAGACTAAATCCTCACCTTAAAGACATTGTAACATGATCAGAAGCGCAGAAACTTGTGGATGTTGATTTCATCTACCCAATATCCCACTAACCAAGTGGGTCTCCCCATTAGTGGTGGTACCTAAAGAATGGAAAGTGGAAGGATATGTGTAGATTAGTGAACTTAACAAGGCAACACAGAAGAACCACTTTCCCATTCCTTTCATTGACGGTATTAGACACATTGGCGGAAAGAAATTTATTTTCATTCTGGATTGGCTTAGAGTGGGTATAACCAAATACAAATTGCCCCTAAAGACCAGAATAAAACTACCTTTACCTTGCCAGGAGGCTTTGTTTGCCCTGCAAGTCTTACCTTTTGGCCTATGCAATGCCCACCGCTACATTCCAAAGAGAAATTCTACAATCTTTGTGAGACCTAATAAATGAGGGCCTCGAAGTATATATGGATGATTTCACCCCTTATGGGGATGACTTTGAGCCTGTCAAAACCTCAGAAAAAATATTGCAAAGATGCATTGACACCAGGCTTTGTTTAGCAATGAAAAATACTATGATGATGAACGAAGGAGTTATCTTAGGTCATTATATTTCGACGGTGAATTCAAGTAGACCCAACAAAAATTCAAATACTCTTGTTAATTCATACACCTACTACAAGTAGAGAAGTCTGTGCTTTCTTGGTGCAAGATTTATTATGAATATTTACAAAACATTATTCTCGAATATTTGCACCTTTATATGCATTGGCGAAAATGCGATTTTTTTTGACGAGAAAAATGCTTAATGATGCTTTTAATAATTTGAAGAAGCTCGTTGCAACGGCCAGTCTTGAGGGCCCAAACTAGAATTTGTCGTTCCAAATTTCATGATGCCTTATAGTTAAAGCAGTAGACGTGCTTGGCGGGGAGGAAGGCAAAGAAGCCATATGCAATTTACTACATTAGCAAAATCAGGCCACATGGCTGAATTAGAACTATCACTTTGATTGAAAAATTTTTACTTTGTAGTTCATGCTATAAAAATTTAGACATTATAGCGGGTATCTTGTTACTTTATACAAATCATTTTGCCATTAAGTTTTTAGAAAATAAACGTATTACAAACGAAAGAGTATCGGAATGTGGTTAATTTTCTACGGGGTGACATCACGATTAGGGTAATGAGCAAAGAGAACCGTGTAAGTTTGAATTTTTATTAAAAATTAATAACGACACGGAAACTTGATTGAAGACCACTTCCGATGAACATCTCTTCATTGTTACTACCGAACACCATGGTATCTTGATATAGAGAACTATTTGCTTGATAGGTAAATTACAAACATCTTTCCCTTAATGAAAGAAAGCAAATAATACATCGCGATGCCGTTTTTCTGGTTAGGGCTACTTATTTCATACGAGACGAGATATGCAAATTAGGAGATATGTTAGGGAGGATGAGGTATTTGAAATATTGAAAGAATTCCATGATGGACGATTGGCGGACATTTTGCGGATCACGAGCTGCGCATAAGTTTACGAACGGGATACTATTGGCCTACTATTTTAAAGACGCTAAAAAATTTGCATGGGAACTGTGATAGTATCAGCTGACAAAGAGTTGTTAACAACCCACTGGTCCAGTGTGTATAAATATATTCATTGATTAATTCTTTGAACATTTGGTATGCATTTCAGTGATTCCCATTAGCCCTCCATCAAACCGAAAGCATATATCCTAGTTGCGATTGAATACGTCACCGGATGGGTTGAAGCGAACCCCTTTCCAAAAGCTACGAGTTATGATTCGGTTTCTTTTAAATCTTTATGCTGCTATGGCCTCCCAAGACATATTGGAAGGTGGATACAGTTAGTAGGTAAAAATTAGTGGAAACATTACAATTATCATATTCAGCATAAAATTACAACTCCATACCACCCACAGGCCAACAGCCAAGTCGAGAGCACAAACAAGGTAATCGAATCTATATTAACAAAAACTGTTGCTTCACATAGATGAGATTAGGCCTACAGATTGCCAGAAGCATTGTGGGAATATAGAACAACATGGAGACCTACAACAGGCTATTCGCCATATCAACTAGTATTTGGAAAAGAACCCATCTTTCCTATCGAATTTGAAATTCAAACATTAAGAACAACTCAAAGGTGGAGTCGAATTTGAAGCCCGAATAAAAGGCTAAATTAACGAATTAGATGAAATTGATGTATCTTCGGCATACGAAGGCATTAATTCAGCAACGAGAGAGCCAAATGGCATGACACCCATATTAAACAAAATATCTTCCACACGAGGCTGAGCACTCCTATATGATTCTCGGTTTTCGGGATTTCCCTGAAGCTCCGGACAAGATGGCTTGGACCTAAAGAATACGAAGGTGTAAATAATGGCACTCTCACATTAGTAACCATCGACGGATCTGGACATTCCTTTAAGGTAAACAATCATCGTGTTCGATTGTATCACGAAGCCGCTCACCGGGGAATCCATTTTATGTGATTACGGGAAGATTCGACCATAGAAATTCTTGATGAAGGGAGAATTCCTACGGCACCATTTTGATAAATCGTTCCTTTTTAATTTTGTACATAAAGCATGTTTTTTTGTTTTTTATTGTTGTTTTGAGAATTCGTTTTTTTCTTTTGAATTTGGTTTCTTTCTAAAAAAAAATGAAAAAATGAAAAAATTATTTTGTTTTCGCGTTGCTATTCCTTTCTAAAGGAACAACACTTAACTGTTACCTTTTGAAAGGAACCACATTTGAAGAATATACTTTTATTCATTCCTTTCAAAAGAACAACAACATCACCAAGATATTTTTCTGTTTCGCCTGATGTTTTTGTTGTTACTTTCCAAAGATAGCATTTCCTGAGTATTTCTTCGCTGTTCATGGAGTTTCAGGGTGGTGTTTTCTGTTCCTTTCAAAGGAACAGCAAACCCTGATGATTTTGTTTTTGTTTGTTTTAAGCTACCATTTTGATTTCTTTTCACTTTTCTAAGGGCAAATATATCATTTATATACAATCATACAAGTTTAAGTTCTTTGAGATCGGCACATGAAAACAAATCGTGTTTTAATGGAGGAGACTTCATCAACAATGAAAAAAGGAGGGAAAAAGGGACATGATTAATAACATAATATTGCTACTTTACCATTAAATTAATCATTCGATTATCTTTATCATGATTGGTTCTTTCCCATATGTTACAGCTTTCTTTGATATTTATCTTTGAAATGGAAATAAGGGTATATATATTTTTTTTTCTATTGAGATGTTTAGAATTCTTCCACCATTCCTACTCTTAAGGAGTGTTGAGCCATCCTTTATGAATTATAATTGAGGAAAAGTGCTATTTAAAAAAAAAGAAAAAAAAAGGAAGAAAATATTTACATATTTTAATGTTTTTGCAGATGGAGGATAGGGGGTCTCATTAAGAGCCAGCCTACCGTGATCATAGAGAAGACAGTGAAGTGGCATTCCCATTATGGCCACCAGAACGGAAGAAATGGTCCAAAAGAAAATTGAAGATACGAAGTCACTTGGAACGGAGAGGTGTCTCATCACGACGTCCACCTTACCTTTACTTCTTCCTGGTGAACGGCATTGTTATCTATGCGGGTCACCAAGCCGGCAATGGCCTCAGATCTTGCTACTCAATAAGAATATAAAGAAACAAAAAAAGAAGCACTTCCTCAATATGAATAAAGGACAATGGTTACGTGGGTAAGAAAACGGCTTCAGTCAAGGTTATGGACACTTGTGGGAAACGAGCTACGGTGATGGTATTGAAGTCATATTTATACACATCAATAGTTATTCAACCCTTTTTCATATATCTTTATTTATTATCAAATGAAAAGCATGAATTCCGTATTTCTATTTCCAAACCTATTATACATGAAAATTATTATAAATCGATCATATTAGTTTAATATGGTAAATAATGCAATTCTATTTATGTCAGCTTGTAAAGAAATGACTGCATCCCTTCCCCTCATATTTTAATCATTACAATGTGATTTCCTATCTATTACGATTTATCACAATGCATTGATCTCGGTAATTACGATGATTTGATTGTATGTATTATAATTATGCATGTTTTTATTCTTTGTCCTATTGTTGTGCCACACATGCCACCCTCGATTGACGGTCGAGGATGACCTACCATTCATTTGTAAGGTGTGAATGTCTGCATATAGACCAAACTAAGACATCTCTTGCTCTTGGACTAAAATCTCAGGGAATTTGTTCCTTTTGTATCTGGAGATGGTCTCCCCGTGCTGTAGTTAAATCCCATTTTGAAGCTAACAAGTTTTCAGTGACTTTGTCTTGTCTTGATTCTACTTTGGAGGCCTTGTGGTCGGTTGAAGATATGAAATATAGGGTGAGGCCAAATCAAAGTGAACCACAGTGTGATAAATCTTTATTGCAAAGCTAATTTAGAAGAACTAGGATGGACACCATATTTTGTGGCGTGTATTAACAATGATGTTGCTCACATGATTCTTATTAAACACGAGGGATCCCTCTATAATCAGAAGATGGTAAGTGATTCACGATAAGATGTCGCCAGTATAGTAATTCCATGTAGTTATTCAGACCTAGAAAAAGTTAGAATTAGAAATGAAAAATCTTCAAGATGTGGATGATGTGGACGTCAAAGAAGGTCACTGTATCATAGAACCATGGGCAGTTGGCAAGGTGAAATGCATCTTATAACGTGGCAAAGAAAGAAAAGGATGTGAACAAAGTCTCTTGCCACTGCCCAACCCCACAAACATGGTGGTTAAACGAAGGCAACATTAATTGCCTGTATTCTTAAATTCTTTGTGAAAATTATTTATGGGAATTAGAAAAACTCAACATCTCGGGCTCAGGTGATCGCCACCATTTTCATTAACTGCAATGAGTTATCCAGCCTCATCAATGCAGATAAATTTGGAAGAATTTATCTGAAGAGGATGTGTCTCTCTGGGGCGTAGAAAGAACAGTCATTTAATGGTAAGCCTCTCACTATAATCCTCAGATAGAGGCACAGTAAGAAAATAATGAGAACTCCCGAGGCTGTGGCAACAGCCCTGTGAATGCAGCCAGTAAAGGCTCCTCCAGTTTGAGGAGAAAGTCCCTCGTCTTTGAGGAAAAGAATGAAAAGGATAAATTCGTTACTTAGATGAAGAAAAAATGAAACCACTACCGGTAGCAAAAAACAGCGAGTACAAAGGAGGGAGAAATACGGATGAAGAAGAGATCGAGGAAATTTAGAAGAAAGAAGAAGCGAGGGAGAAATTCGATATTCGGATAGGAGGAAGGGGGATTATCACACAGCGAGCGGGGGAAGAGGATAATTGTAGCGACGGTAGGCATGAAACGAGCACTTGAAAATATCAGTAAGCCCTTCACGGAAGACCAAGTGTTTGATTTTGGGCGAGTATGCATTGCCCTCTTGCTTATACAGACACTAATGTGATATCAATCAACTACCGAGAAAAATGCGGCTGTTGTCGATGAGAAAATATTCAGAGAAAAGTATTCAATAGGCAAAAACCTAGCGAATCTAGGTTGCTTCTTGGTATGAACGGGGAGGAAGAGAATATTGAATCAATACCTCAATTGGGAACCCCCGAGGGCATTACGAGAATGCGATTGAGAAGATGATTCTGAGGAATCTATCCAAGAGCATGAGAGCATGGAAAAGGCTAAGAAGAGAGGAGCAAAGAAGAAGATTTCACGAAGGCATGACTCAAAACCTGTCGAGCAGATGGGTTCAGATGAAAAACCCTTTGTTCCTTTGAGAAGGAAGAAGAAAATGGTAAGTTCACAGAAGCTTTGCGGGGAAAGGATAAACTTCATAAACTAATGAACATCTCGGGGAAAACGTTCGGGGTTAAGAATGAAACGGACACCTAGCGAGCCCCTAAAAGAAGAAACATTCTTTGTTAAGAGAGAAGATCAAGGAGAAGGGTAACCACTAATAGGAACCTTCAGTGGAAGAAGAAACAATGCCTGAACCTAACTATGAGGATGTGGAGCGACAAATAGGCTTGTTCCAACGGCGGTTGTTCCGGAAGTAACCTGCTCTAAATGAAAATACCCAATCTAGCGGTCGGCACACCTTCGGTGATCCAACATTGGATTGAAACTGTAAGAACAATTGACCACAGTGTCAAGAAAGACAAAAATTGGAAGAAGAAGACTTGTCCCAAGGAGGAAGAAATATCAAGAAGAATTGCAGGCAACGGATGAAAATTATTCATGAGCGGCGGAAAGGCTGACTCATGAAAAATGTGGAGCGAGGAGATAAGCGGCAAGGCAGTAACCAGGCTAAAGAGTGCTAGAATAAATCGACACTCTGTTGCTCCTTATATCTTGATGTCTTAACTTTGTAGGTGCCACCAAAAACTATGCTTTATTTCTGTTAGAAGATATTTGCAATTAAAATCAAATGAGTTAAGTGCAGCAAATCAATGACTAAGAACTATGAACGACACGATATGCATACTTACTGCCAAGCTTTATGGGGACAAAGTACAACGCTATTATGGGGTTATCTGTAATCTAATGAGAAATGACTTTGAATCAAGCCTAACTTCTCATTGGAGATGTAGAGTTTCAGGCATTCATTTCTTTTGCGGTAAATCAATTAAAGTGGCTTAAAGCCTATAATTCCTTTCTGAAAAGGCGGGAGAATGAATTGGATGTTTATGGGTCATAAGTGAACCTCGGGACCCATAATTATGGGCTAGACATAAAAATCTAATGATAAGGGAGAGCATTACCCAAACTACGGGGCTTGTTCATAAGTCAATCATTACGAAAGGAATAGCTATTTTCATCTATTAGGGACGAAACATATAGTAGCCAACCTCTGGGTGGAGAACCTCGAATCAAAATGTACAAAATAGGGAGCCACTTAATTATAGAAATTTTGGGCTAAATTTATGAATTTGTTCATTACCTATAGCCATCTTGTTTTAAAAGAGGACCATTCTGGTTAAGGTGTATGTTCCATGACCCCATGATAAGTACCACAGCAACTTGGACTACAAAGCTATTTATGAGCTTCAGGAAGCGGAGACAGAACATATTCTTGAAGAGTTAGGCGCACACCATGGTTTTAGGCCTTTCAATGATAAACCTTCTCCGACTTACTCTTTATTTGCTCTCCATGTGAACTATAGTTTTCATGAGGGCATGAAAAAGGTTAAGTCGGGGGGTATGTTGAGCTGGAGTGAAGAGGTATGAAATTCCTATGTATTTGTTCATTCTTTTACCATGAATGTACTTGTTTGCCTTGGAAAGGTAATTTTATGCATTGCACTTAAATTGAAAAGATTTACATGTTTAGCCTAAAAGATGACTAAAGGTTGTTTTATTCGCAACGAGGAATACGAAAAGTGACAGAGAACATTATCAAAGGCGTGGCTAGAAAATAATCGACTCCTACTCCATTCGTGATGAACCATATCCGAAAATTTGAAGCCAAGAAGATGCGAACGAATCGCTCGAAAGGAAATGAGGGGACAACTCGGCATAAATGAGAATAAATAGAACAATGATAAAACAAGAGAAAGTGAATCCCTCGGGATCGGAAGATCTGAGGGATATGCTCTAAACTTATCATATTTATTGATTTTTCCACCCAATGATCAAATATAAAGGCAATGATCTTTAGTGACGGGGGTGGTTGTTTTTGTAAAAAAACATTTTCATTAAAAGACTTTTATATTTCCTTCAATCAAATGATTACTTCTTTCTGTCGTGAGAGAACATTGTCTATAATGTCTTTTGGATATTCATAGCTCTGAGTTTCATCTGTTCTTTAGAATTACGAGTTAATGACGGTATTTCCGCTGCAGTGCTAAGAATGGATGAGTGGATTACTATCTTTGTTGTATTATTAATCTTTATTTGTTGATGCGTGAAGTGTGTTTAGTATTTATTTCATTCTGATTTATTTTGTTGATTGTTGAAGCAAGTGCGGAAATAGTTGTTGTTTCATTCTTTCCAGCAATTACATTTGTGATCATTCTTTATCTTTGGCTTTCTTTGTTCTGTAATTGTATTGAGTTCTTGTTCCATTTATCTTTGGTTTGTTGTTAGATTACAATTAAACTATCGACGAGGCTTGAGTCTTGAAAGATTTATTATTTAGTTTATTGAATTTATATTCATTTTCTTTTTATCTTTTGTTGTTCCTTTTCTATGTTCATTCCTTTCGGTTATTTGCACTTGCTTTAAGATCTCCAAGCTGTGGGGATAGAATGTGCTCAAGTCTAGATTTGGTCATCTCACATCGATTTCTGGAAAAATTCTTGCTACTACATCCACTGATTGATGTTCAACAAGATTGTTGTAATTTGAAAACTTTTACATGCAATAATTTTAATTAGGTTTCTTTCCAAGAATTTATTACTTTGTATTTGATATTCTGCTGTCCTCAAGCATTTGCTCTTAGGTAATTGCGACCTCGAGGACAAAGTACACTCTTGCAGATGAAACGCTCTAGGATTGATGATTAATGTAGGCTAATTAGGTATTCAAAAAGATACCTTTGTGGTCCAATTAGGTAGCACATGATCAGGAGCCTTGGTTCAAGAGAGCCAACATACACTTGGAGGCTAAATTGAAGAAAGCAAATCAGGTCTTGAACTCCAAGGATAGCTCAAAAATTATGCAGAAAATAATTGTCAGGGATAAATTGAAAAGGCTCAAGCCAAGCTCTAGGCACTGAAGGCAAACTATACTTGGAATCTTGGCACAATCTTCTCTGGTCTCTCAAAACCCATGAGGCACACTTCCACCAAATTTGGGAGGAAATTTTTGACAATTTTTTGGTTTTTTGTTAATTTTGAGGGCCAAGGGGGTAGCACACATGGTGCTACACTTTTTATCGAGCATCTTTAGGAGGAAAGGCTCACATTTTTGCTATCACTCATCTCAAATATAGCATGCTCACTAAGTTTCGGATCAATTGGAGTTGTTTTGGTCCTCCAAAAGGGTCAAAAGCACCCTTATTTTCACCATTCTTCCTACGTTTCGGGACATGTGTTGCACACACTGACTTTGGAATTTTTATTTTTGAACAGGTTGCATAGGTAAAATTATAAAATCAAGGATATGGTGGAGGAAATTAGACTCAAGGGGTTTTCAGACCATCATGGAGCCTTTTAAAGACATTGAGTGGGCCTTCAAGGCTCTTTGTTACCAAGGTGACCCATTTTCTTTGTTCTGTGCTACACCCTTGGCATGGAAATTCATCCTAAAACACGATCTGCCTAGCAAGGGAAATTCAGCAATATATGCTTGGAAAGTTTTAGGAGGCTTGTCAAACCTCAAATGTCAATTTCTTTGCTAAAAATGTCCAAAAAGATATTTTATTTTAGATATTTGTGCCTTGGGCCTTGCATGGTCTCAAGGATAGTAGTGACATTTTAATTAGCCAATAGGCTTCTGAAGATCATGGGTTTTCTCCTCCTTGCTTGTTAAAAGGCCATTGATTCTTTAATATTTGACTTTGATGAGTTTTGAGAGCAATACATGGTTCTTAGAGGTTGAAGAGCTCATTTGGTGTTGTGGAGCTTGTGAATGATTTGCTTTTGTTGATGATGACGAAAGCTTGCTACCAGGATCACAGGATTGGTTAATGGTGATGTGTCTCTAATTTTATCACGTTTTCTTGTTATCATTGTGTCCATCCTTCTATGTTGCTGTAGATCGAAGAAAAGTATAGGTGAGAAATGTTGTTTGAGGCACACTCAGTCCTCCTATTTGCTATTTGCTTGGCTGTGTTTTCCTCTCTTGCCTGGGTTAGTTTAAGGAATTCGTATATTTGCTCCTTAAGAATCCACCTAAGCTTTTTGTTTCATTAATGGTTTAAGAGAAGTAGTTTTAAAATATGTTTTATGGTTAGTCATGCTTACTTGATGCTATCTAATATTTGTTTGTGAAATCTCTCTTTGAAGTATTACTTGTTAGGTTAGAAAACTAGAAGGTCTTGTTTTAATCTTTCCCTTTGTCCATGCCTATCGGTTGCCTCAAAGTTCTTTGTATCGTGATAAATAATTTTAGGAGTTCCCCACATGATTAAAGTTATTTTACATTGTTTAAATGTTTTATAAAGCTTAGAGGGTAGAATGTCTGCAGTTAAATGAGTTTCTCGCCTTCTATATTTCATTGGAATGTTTTTTTAGAATGCTTATTAGCTTAAGTTGAATCAAAGAGTTAATGGTTTGCATACCTATCATTAGAAAGTTGCTTCATGATTTTAATGGTATTTGAGATTATTGTTTTTATGGGTATATGACAAAAGATTCTTAACTTCCCTTTGCCTGCCTTGTTTCCCTCAACAATGTCCATTTCACTTCACACATAACCTTAAAGATCCATTGACCACACTAGATTTTCCTTGTGATGCACTGCGAATCATTGTTGAGATATCCATGACTTTCATAGACTCCATAGCCTATTGATTTGATGGTAACACTATCCCACCTATCTACTCAATCATCTTACCCAACCCAACAAAGCAAACAAACCCTACACTTAACAACTAGCCTAAAATCAACCATATAAAAAAAATAAGCGTTCATATCCTTTGCAAAAAAATAGAGATCCTCTTTGATTCCAAGAAGGCTAGGTCCTAGGACTCCAAATCTTGGTCGATGTTACCACAATGCATTTGGTCTACCAATCTACTAAATCACGGGACCTAACAAACAACATCAATGCCACTTTGGAAGCGTGATCTAATACTGCCCGGCTTCAAAGAGGGATATCTCTTTATGATTTAACTTTGTTTGGAATATATATTAGGCTAGTTATGATTATAATTGGTTTTTGTTTGATTTTATTGATTGGGTGATTAAAAACCTATATTCCCATTGAAATGGTTAAAACATAAAACTGGATTTTTCCTTAATTTTAAAGAGTTATGCTGTGAGGAAAGCTAGGTTTCATTTACTTGATTCTTTTAGATTTTAAATGAATAATAAATATATGGCGAGAAGAAAAGTGAATTTTAGTTGGGAGGCTGAAAAAGAAATTAATTATTTTAAAATATTACTTCAATTAGAAAACATTTAAATTGTAAAAGCAACGGAATAAGGTGTTTTAAATAACATGTCATATTCATCAAATTTCCGTTTTACAATTAAGAATTATGATGGCAGGATAAAAGGAAATAATAGTGGAAAACACGAAACAATAGAAACTCTTCACTAGTAATTACACCACAAGAATCTTGAAATGAGTCTTTGTATTATTGATACTTGACAAAAACTTGGAATTTACAATTGCGAAGTAGGAAAAATATGTTCATAAATCAGCCTATTAAACAAAATAGTATTTATACTAAAATATTACAAAATAGATTACAATTAATGTTGCTTCTCAAGATACGGTGTATTATTAGCCTAATCTAGCAATAAAATCTGTGACAAAAGATAGGCTCGATGTGGGTGATCATGCATGGTGGAACTACTTTCAAGGTTAAAGTTGATGAGTGGGCCTATTTATAAATTTGTGATAGGTTTTGTAATTCTTGCGTGTATTTGTCTATGTCTTGGATGTAATGCTTCTTTGATGTGTTGTATATTATGTGTTGGGCGGCTATTATTTATTACTTTTTACTCAGAAGCTGATTGCTTATCCCATTGATCTTCATGCGGGATGGTTAGCTTGATGACCTTCTTGTAGATTTCATCACTTAGGTATAATTAGCAAAGTTGGTTTTACCACAAAAACACGGTTGCCCTCATCTTTGAATGAAAAACCAGCCTTGACTATGCCTCGAAAAGACGCTTTACTGTCATAATGCCTTTGATATTTGAATATTTATACGTGTCCCTTGGAAATTTCATTAAGCTTATTTACATAATCCTCTTTGTTCATTAATTTTTCATTGATTATGAAAAAGGAAGAAGACCTTTACGAGTTAAAGGTTCTATCCTATTGAAAAAACATGTTTACAACTATCTCTAAGATATGACATTTTTCTTCCGGTTAACTGTCGAGGTTTCACTTTATAAGAACCTTATTTACGTCCAAATTGTTTTTTGTCTTATCCTCCACTCCTAAGTCATCCAAATCATTTCTATTCTTGGGTCTGATAACTTGATAATGTTGTTGGAAAAAATTGGCATGTATCAAGCTCTTCCTTGATAGATTTTATGGCATCATTTGCTCTTATCAGTCTTGCTCAAATGTAGTCTGGATATATGACCATATTTCATTGGTGATTAAATGATATCTTGTAAAAATTATCTCTTTTGACTGGCCCAAGGTATTTTCAATAGATGACTCCCTTTCGGACTTTGCAACATTTCTATTAGCTTTTGTGCTCTGCGGGCTTGATTTACATGTGAAGGTATCACTCTTAGATCTCACAACAATTTAACTGATCTTAAAATATTCTTTATCTCTTTATGCTGGATTGGCCAGTTCTACCTTTGCTTTGGTGGGTTATTCTTGCTCCATCTTAAATGCTTTGAAAAGGTGTGTGGTTGTGGGAATAAGTGTAAGGGGTACAACCTCCAAAGAGTAATGAAATATTAGAGCACTGTATGTTTCTTTTATCATCTTCTCCATCTACGATTCCATTTGTCTCAGGCAGTGTTTTTCTCCATCATGAGCTTCATCATCGCCGTTTGTGAGACTCTTGTCTCTTCGATTTCTTTAGTCGAGGGTCCTACGTAGCTATAATTTTTAGCTGTTTCCTTAATTTTACTATCTTTCATTTTTTATTTTTAATCACTTCTTCTACAACTTTGATGTTGGAAGGATAATATCCAACTTTGATACTATGTCTTCCAAAGATTTAATCCTTGAATCCTTTAGCCATAGAAGATATTTTCTCCATCTTGAGTTGTGATTAGATATTGGCTAAGGAAACACGCAACTTGGAAAAACTCATAGAAGTGTTAGTGAGTGTAGATGAAATCATTTCTGTATGCCTTGTGCATATACATTTTATCAATGGGATGTATGTCTTTAATATCAAATTCAAATGCAATATTTTTATAATCTGTAGCTGTGTCTTGAGCTATGGAATGCATTGCTTGGAGAAAAGCCATTTGAATTTTGCCTGGAAGTCAAAAAGGTTGACAATAGTCTACTATGAGAGTTGGAAGTATGCCTCGAGAGCGCTATAAGTGTTTGGTCTTCAAAACTTCATTCTTGAACTTAATCTCTCTGAATGTATCAAATATACTCTTCTATTTCTCCCACTGTGACAAGCTGTCTTGGTTTGAATTGCTTGTTGTTGATCACATGAAGATGTTGAAGTGGCGGGAAAGTTATAGTCGACCACCTACTTGTGAAAAAGTAGGTCTCTCTTTGGTGATGATAATGACTTCTGTTGTGAATCCTTTCTTGGGTTCACCTTAGCAAGGATGACTTGATCCTTTTCCTTATTACATGATTTTGAATTATTTTTTGGAAGTGGAATCCTTTGAAGGTGACTCTTCTTCCCCTCATCCTTTTTCCTTCTTTCTCTATTGAGCAAAGAAATTTCATAGATGTTGAGATTGAAGCCAACAATTCCCTCAACCTCTTGTAAAGTGTTTTAGTCCACTCTCATTTGGTTGGGTACCTCTCAATAAGCGGCTTTTGTGTGTATGGATATAAGGTGTATATTTGTTCTCTACCCCTTATCTTGGAGATGGTACCTAATGGATCATATGACCATGTAAAAATGAGGATGAATTGAATTTATTTTAGCAATTTTCTTCTTCCTCCCCTACTACTATCTTTGTTACAAATGAACGGTCCTATTTGTGTTTTGATCCTGAATTGGGATTTTCTCTGCGAAGCTAAAATGGAATTCATCAGGAAATTGAGCATTTTCTTGATGTATTCTAGTGCAAAAATCCTCATTGGGAGGAATTTTGGAGCTTATATGGGGCAAGCTCGCATCCATAGGTTCTCGGTTCTATGTAATTCGGTAAAGATACCGATCTCCTATAATAGTTTGGTCTAATAAGCGAAAAATGTTCTTGATATCATCTCTTGATTCTTTTCATTTTCTGAATTAACAGCAGAAGTAGGTTACGGATGTACAAACAATTCTACGAACTTTTTATATGAGTATTATTTTCTCCTTAATTACCATTGTAGTCCAAAGATGATAGTGATTTCAATCATCATCCAACTTTTGCATTGCAAATTTAGACCTGTCTCCTAAATACAAAAACATATATACTAAAAAAGGCATATTTAAATACCTCTTGAGTTTGAAATACGACAAGCTTGGTCATATGTGTCATAAAGAATTAACAAAGTTGAATAAGATGGAAAGCTTTGAATGCGCAAGGAGAAGATGAGAAAAGGCATCCTATAATGGACTCATCTTATACATTGCTGAGTAATAACCAAGGAGGTAGGAGATAATTGTAATGATTTTCTTGGCTCTATCGGGGAAAATGGAGGATGAATAGGGGGATTCTTCTTGGGTAATTGGGCATCTAACGAGAGAGAAAAATCTCAAGGGGTTTAGCTCTTTTTTTGAAAAGGCCTATTCATATAATTCAGTGAGAGCTTCTTGAGAGAAAGGGGTTGCATTTTTTTGTGATATGGTATCTGTTTGGTCTATAGATTGGACAATTATTGTAATTAAAATCTCTCTGTGGGAAATTATGGCACACTCTGGTTAGGTAAATCACAAGCTTGACATTTTTTAATGAATTCGGGGGAATTGTGGGTGTGGGGAAATATTTAATGGGGTAAATTAGATTCCCGAGTCCCGATATCATACGATTTGTCAATGAACTTGTCTTCTAGCCCGGTAATACATTTCCAATAGCCGGAACTCACTGAGTTTCATGGATTTTATAATCACATCTAGCCAAAAGAGTAGATCAGCTGTCAATGGGGAATGGAACGGTGGATTTACAGTTGTTCCTATCCTTATTTTTGGAGTCATGGTTGATTTAGGTTTTAAGGTGAATAAGAGGGTTTACGATAGACAAATGGATGTAGGGTGTGTAAATATCTAAGATTAAGAAGGAAGGTGTAGCTTGATGGAGAGATACTTTGTGGTGGAATTGGACTAGTTGTTCTCACGTTCTTTCAGCCTACAAAAGGTGAATAGATAAACATACAGAGTAAGGTTTATAAGTTTTATATTTTACCATTTATACATAATTTGATCTATTTTCAGTGATGAGCGCGGATACATTGGATTAATAATTTATGAATTAAATTCATCAATGGTTATATTATCATGGGAAAGAATTTAATTGTGTGTTAATGGTCTAGGTGGTGTGATATTACGACACTCAACGTTACGTTATGATTTTTATATGGTGGGAAACTTATTTTAGAAGTTCAAAGCATTTAATGAGAGTGCGAAATGACGGAAAGGCGCTGATACAAATAATTTTTGGACTGAGCTGGTAAAGATCGGATGGAGAGGAGGCAAAAAGTGAAAGGCCATCAAATGGAGAAGCGGGGAATAGAATGATGGGACAAATGAATGTGTGATTTAACGTGGAGTGATGTGATATTTTTCCGAGTGATGGGAGAGGTTAATAAGGCAAAGACTTTGGATAATGGGATAATGTGCAAACTTTCGTTTTCATATTCTGTTTCTTTTCCCAGGCAGAGTGGTGAAACACCATTGCACCAAGAGTCTTTGAAACTCCTGAAATTTGCCCTGTTTTACTTTATCAACCCGGGGTTCATGCAAACTTTGAGGTGACAATGCTATATACACAACAGATGCATTACGTTGCATCATCTCTTACGATTTATGAAAAGGTTCTATTTCTTAAATTAGCAAGTGTGGAAAATAAAATTCTGGAAGGAAATGACGGAGAAAGGAAATTAAAACTAAAGTTGCATGAAAATAAATGACAAGAATGAGAGCATTTAATTGAGAAGAGGAAATGAGCCGAAAAGAAACTAAGATAACTGTTTAGAAAATAAATGAGAGAAAGGAAGCAGTCTAAACCACATAGCACGTGGCCAAATGGCTTATTCATTCTATTATCCTACAATCCCCATCTACCATGCTCTTATCCATGAAAATAAACTATCCATTTAATTCTAACTAAAAAGAGGTTAATTTGTAGCCTAGAGGAAGAAAAAGGGCTAAGGGAGTTAATGGGGGTTTAACACATGAAGCAGGGACTTTAGAGTGGAGGGAAAGAGGGCTAAATAACAGAAAAATTTATTCCTGCGTGAGAAATGACTTTGGATGGAAAGAACTCAAAAGTGCAATAAATGATGCGATGAGGAGGAAGAAAAGCCGCGATGTGTGGATAAACAATTACAATTATAAGGTTAAATGGATAATAGGACTTGACATCATAAACTAAATTGTGTGATTCTTGCGAAAAATACAGTGAGCGTAGCGAGGTTATAGTAGCAATATCGAAAATTTAAATGGATAGTGGCGAGGACTTAGCAAAATGAACTAAAATGCACAAAGTGTGATTTGGAAATGCGATAAAGGTTGCGGGCTACGATTTGCGATGTGGTAGTTCAATGAAGTGCGATTTGTGATACGATAAAGGTTTCGGGATGCGATTTGCAATGCTAATAGCGTGATCGAAAGGGAAAATTTGTGATTTGCGATATGCGATGTCGTAATATCGCAATCACAAGAACAGCGGTAGAGTTAAAGGTAAAAGCTAAGAGTTGGCAAAGTGCAATTTTGGATTTCGTAATATCGCAATCGGAACGAATGAGCGATAAGATGTTAGTAAAGTTACGTGTTGCGATTTACGAAGTGCGACGTACAATGGCGAGTCTCGAGGAGGAATGTTGAATTTGGGTTTTTATGGTTTTCAAGCATTTTTGCTCGCGAGTTAGCGACGGTGATCGATAGAAAAAAGGGAATAAGGCAAGAAATCGGTGAAGGAGAGTGGTAAGTATTCAGGAAAAAGGAGGTAGCGGTGTGAAGTGTAATTTCGCAATATTGAAATCGCAAAGGAACGAGTGGTAAGTGTTAAAGGTAAACGTTAAATGTTGCGATTTGCGAAGTGAGACGTGTATGGTGGTGGGAGTCTCAAGGAGAAAAGGTGGAGGTCGAGCTTTCGGTGGTTTTTAATGGTTTTCACGTGTTTTCATAAAAAAAGGGAAGGTAGTCGGAATAAGTGGGAAAAAGAAGAGTGTAATACTAATGCGCGAGGCATAACAGAGATGGAAGGAAGATGGGAGATGAAGTGGAGAGTCTTTGAAGAGTATCTTGGGCTATGTTGCTTGTACCTACAATCCTTACTGCCTATTCATGCAAGAAAGGCGGACAATATGTTCTTAAAAATATAGACACTAATCTAATTTTATTTCCAAGAAATCATAAGCGAGAAATCATTTTTGGTTTGTCCCAAATTTATAACCTCGTCAAGCTCTATTGATAGAGTTGAGAGGGGAAGGAGTTGGCCTCACGGTTTATGGAGTTTATCAAATATTCTACCTTTCGGTAATTAAGATTGAATCTACAACAAAATAAAATGGGAAGCAAACTAAAACATCAATAAAAATACCGAGAAAACTAGCCCAAATGGAAAGAAAAACTAGCTAAATGACATGAAAGAAAAACATGAAACAACGAAAGTGAGACACATGGGTTGGGCCCTAACCCACGAGCCCAACTCTCTAGAATTAAATTAGTAAAATGGCATCTATATACTCATTTCATAAAAAGGAATAATTTTTTACATCCATAAAAGCTTTAACGAGCACAATGGCTTTATAGAAAAATTTGAATCAATGGAATGGAATGGAATGGAAGTGGGATGGAATGGAAGTAGAATAGAATAAAATCATTGGATAATGACTATACATACTAGCTCTAGCTCTGTCTATTTATTCTATAGGGCAACTACCAACGAATTCCTTGAAAAAATGGTGATTAGTCCACATTGACTCCAAGTAAACATAGATTGAGTTCCCTTTATCTTGAGTTTCTTGTTTGCCCTCACTGGAATTCAGTTTGCGGAGACAAGTGAAGTATGGCTTGAGTGCACTTGGTCTTGAGTTGCTTGGCTGCCTCTTGGAACTGAATTGTTTGGAGGGTCTCATAGGGATCCTTTGGCTACCTTTGAGAATTAAGTAGGGTGGACAATCCCCTTGAATCTCTCCAAGATTTCTCCCTAATTTCACGATGTTGTGCTCATTTATTCTCAATCACGATATTCTAGTGGCGGGAGAAAGTCCCTAAATCATCTTCCTCTCCAAATCTATATAATCGCAAAATATTCTCACAATATTCTACAAAAATAACCAATATTAGGCACAAATATGCAATTAACTTTAAACCTTCCTAAGAAAATATTAAAGCATAAGAAAACATTATTAAGTGTAGCGGGGAGAGATTTAATATATACTTTTATGTGCATAAAGAAGGTAGATGGGCTTAAGAAAGGTTAGATGGGACTTATTTGATGTCTAATTTAGAGGCCCATCATCACCCCCCTACTAGGACTGTTGCTCATCCTATGAGAAGCCTATTCATCCTCCATTGCCTTATGTTTCTTCTTTTGCATCTGGCTTATTTCATTTTGTTTTATTGGCCCATGCATTGCCCCCCCACAACCCAATATTCTTGCTATTTTGCTTGCATTTATTTTGTAAGTCTTTGCATGGAAGTCATGGGTGCCTTAAGAAAATCTATTTTGCATGCAGAAGGTGTGGGTCTTTGCCTTTTATTCTATTTAACTCTTTGTTGCCTTCTCTTTTTTTCTTCTTCTTTCTTCTTCTTTTCCTTTTTTTTTCTCAACATTTTTATTGCATACAGAAATAAACTCAAAGTTGTTTTTACGTTAAGTGAGTTCACCCTTGGTTGCCTTTCGCACTCCTTGTCTTTTGTGCTGGCTGTATGCCTTGCTATTATCTTTTTACTTTTACATGTGTTTTACTGTTTTCTTGGTGGAAAAGTGATGCTATTTGCTAAATCAAGTGAGGATTGCTCTGCTCTTGATTTTGGTTATAAAAAACTTTCTTCTCATAGTTTTTAATGGCTGATAAGCTAAAATGATTCGAAGAAAGGGTTAGATGATTATGCAGAAGACATGTATCAATAATTTTTTTTCATATGATATTATTTAGCTGATGGATGTTGAAGATATCTTTGGTGGTTCTGCAGCTATGTTTGATAAATGTGGCAGGTCTGTGCATCATTTTGTCATTGTTGTCCACAGAAATCCCCATCCCGCACATTTAGGAGGCTCATTTTGGCCGTTAAATAAGTGTTCATGCCTTGAAAATACCATCATTATCCCTTATCACGAGTCTGTGTTCCTTCTATTAGACATTTACTGAACAAACCACAAAAAACCCTTGTTTGCTTAGCGCTTGTTGGTAGCTAGTTATCTTGCATGATAGAGGAAAATTAACACGCCCTCATGCCAATGTTTGTGGAAAGTTATTTAAAAATAGAGTAGAAAGTTTCATTTCACAACTTCTTGGATGAGTCATAGGGAGGGGTTCGTGAATAACCATGACCTTCCTTCTTTTAGCCTCTTGTTTTCTACTGCTTTTGAAACCTCCCAAGGATAAGGCCTCCCTTCCACCATAGTAGGGATCCCAACCTCCTCCTATTTCTCTATAAATATATTCATCCTCCATTGTTGAAGCTAAGTGATGAACTAAAGATAATATAGCGAAATGCGGAGAGATTTCTATTCGGAATAAGATGGAAGAGTCCTTATTGAGAGAGATTAGACATGTCCTTCATCTCATCCGGGTACGACATTCATCGGGGCAGCCAAAAGCAGCCTAACCCCCACTTGAGAAGTAGTGCAGAACATCAAAGGCATGGGTTGTAACTCTTCTTCCTAATAGCCATATATGTCACAAATATTGTCTGGTTTTCCAGTACCAAATTGATGTGTTCTATTGATGCAATGATTACTCCTTCTTGCTCAGTGCATCATTATAGACCAAGTTTCTGCTTGTTTGTTTCGTTTCTCTTGTTTGTTGATCTTGCTCAGGCATCTCAGCATCCTTCTTGAACGGTCATTCCAAGGCGGGAATCAGAGGCCACCACTACAACATCTATGACGATATCATTGGACTCGAGGTAGGTCGATCTGTTGTGTCCTGGATTCATTCGGTAACTAGGATCCTACCTCTAGTTTGTCTTTATTGTTTCTGGAGCCCACTCTCTCGACCTCGAGGGATTGTATGTGTCTGCCAGAGAGGATTCCTGCAGGCAGATCTAGCACAGGAACACGAGCTGGGGTGGAGGAAAATCAGACATTCCTTGAGGCCTAAGTGTTGACAAAATTTTCTTTTTGTGCCAACTTGGTTCTTTTTTCTTGCAAAGGTTGGGAAGCACCTACATTCATTAGAGAGAGATACACGGAGAAATACTTTTTTTTTTAAGGCAACTATTTTGTCTCAATGAGAGTTTCAACTAGAAGATAGGCCTCGAAGCCTCTGAGAGTTTTCTGCCTAGGATCTTTGTTTTCTCTTTCTTCAACCTGACCAAGCCGCCTGTAGGTTTCAATGCAGTGAGCCAATCTCGGATGCCTCAAAGAGGTTTTCACGAAGTTTATTCTCTTTTTCCCCTTTTTTTCTTTTCTTTCTTTTTTTTTAGTTAACTATCTGTGAAAAAAACAAAACCTTTTCAAGTATGGAATAGCCCTTCAATGGAGCCACGTATATCCAGAGTGAAAGATAAAATTAGGTGCACACCCAGGATACATGTTCCCACATTTTAATAACAGTCTGAGAGTAATTTCTTTGACTTGGATTGTATCAGTATTTTGGGAAGGAAGAGTATGTTGCGTGCCATTTCAATGACCTTTGGAACATATACTAGACCTCTTGTAATACCCTACAGTTCGCCTGGCCAAGGTTGAATCCTTTGATGTCTATCTATATTATGTGATCAGTATTCCTCCTTTTATTGATTATTCTCATGAACACATGGAGAAATCTTGGTAAACATGAGACTCTCCTGTAACTTTGGGTCTGACCTCCGCTCTGTATGTTCTGCTGCTCGATATTTGATATCAACTGGATCTGTTCCTTTATTGATGTTGTCCTTCAATGAAATTGAGAAATATCTTCTTTTAAACCTTTCTTGAACTAAGATTAAACCATTTATGTCAGAGAATATCTTCTGATGATGTTACCTCAACATTGCTGAATTGTTGAGATACTTCATGGTGTGGGTTTGGAATGGTGGTAATGGGGGGGGGGGGGGGGGGATTCATTAAGAGGGGATATGAGATGGATGTGGATTTGAGGCTATGGTTGTGGTGGAGGTGGATGGTAGGGATGATGAGTGGGTATGGAGGATATTGAGTGAAATATTGAGAATGTTGAGGATTTTCCCAATAAGGACCTTGCAAACCATGTTTCCAAGATTGGTTTGGGGTTGAGATGGCCAAGGTTGCTAGGAGAAGTGTGTCCCCAGTGGGATTTACAAGATGGATGTGGATAGAAAACCCCAGGGGAAGTTGTGAGTAGTTCTGCCATCCTTGCCCCTCAAGGTTATTGGGATTTCAGGGTCTCTTGAGACTCCCTTTCTCAGCTTCTTCGGTGATTGCATTTGCTCCATTATATTTTTGGTAAGAACTGCTTTAAACAGGGAATGATGAACAAATTTAGTAATATGATTTTGCATGGATAAAAAATATAAGATCTTATTTTTGCTCATTTTGCATTCTCTTTCATTTCTCATAGCTACCTTAGATTACTAAAATTCTGTTCTAAAGTTATCAAGAAAATTTCAAGTTCTGTACCTTCCAATATTTAGTGTTGATTTACCACTCTGCACTTACTCTTGACAATAAAACACACATTGTTTCACAATTTTCTTCTGACTGAAGACCTGTATACATCTCTCACTCATAATGCTCAAATTCAATCCACTCAACCCACAGACCAAGTTTCTAATTAAATGGGTTTAGTGTCCTCCAATCCTAAGTTATTTTTTTCCCTCTTAACATTACATGAATCTCTATTAGATCCTCAGAATATCATCTTTCTTCTTGGTTAAATATAAAATTTCTTTCTCTAAGATCATGATCTTTATATTTTTCTAGAAATATATTTTGCATATCATTACATGATCTTATTGAATTAGTACCTAGACTTAGACCATTTTGAAGATCATCCTTAAATTTTGTAGGAAACAATCTCAATTTTTGAGTGTTTGATAAGTAATACTCAGACTCTACAAAATTATCTCCAAATTAAAAGAGAAATGTTTATGGATCTCATCTCTTCATGGAAGTTGGAAGGAAAGATGGAGTGATATTCTTCATAGGTACAACGATGTCCACTATGTTGAATAAAACTAAACAGGTCTTCCTTCATTATCATCTAAATATCATATCTTCTTCCTTCAAAAGTGTATGAGTGATGTGGATACTTCTTACTTTCCCACGTTGTCAGAGTGGGGGGGTTGGTGTTGGAGAAGTATTTAAAAAAAATATTACGGTATCCCTATCTCACAAGGCTCAGATTTTTGTTTTTCAATATTTCGAAACAAACATGAAAAATGAAAAACATGTAAAATAATGGTAAAATAGAATCAACATCTGCTAGACACCTCCCCAGGCAAATGCCAAAAAGTGGTGAGCTCTGGCTTACCAAAAAAGTCTTGCAACTCCCGGGGGCTTCACTTTATCTTTGGGGTTCATACAAACTTTGAGTGACAATGCTATGCTCATATGAATGCATTTTATTTCATGTCATCCTCTTAAACAATAGAAAGGGTGATAACTACAATAAATTATGAGAACAATGGAAAACAAAATTATCTGGAAGGAAATGACATAAGGAAATTAAACTGAGAGTGCAGAAAAGAAATGACAAGAATGAAGACTAATTTAATTAGCAAAAAAGGAAATGACTGAAAAGAAACTAAGATAACTTGCTGCTGGAAAATAAACTGACATCTGAGAAACTAAATTCTAGGCAGCAACTTGGCTAAACGACTAAATGCTTTACGGTAGGTCTCATCATTGTGGCAAGATTAGGAAGGTCCAATCACAGTGCTGTCATTCAGCAAACTTTGATTCTAGGATCTAGCCCTCTTGAATCCGGAAGGATCTCTCAGCCAACAAAGATGGATATTGTCTTTGAAAAGCTTAAGGTAATGATATTAGGCTAATTATGAAGGCCAAGGGTTTTGTTTTGTTTTTGTATGGTTGAGCATGAAATGTTGTAGAGAGAGAGTCCTAAGTGAAAAAGTTTCAAAAGTGAGAAGTTGAGAGCAAATAGAGCAGTTTGTGAGATAGATAGATATAAGCTGGTTTTTGATACATTAGGCTATGGAGTCATATACGGCTTTAATTGAACAACAACATCAAATTGTGATCAAAGAACGATGTCATATAGATTATTAGAGATTAAAATGATGAAATGGAAACATTAAAATGTTGGAGGGGTGGAAATGATAATAATTTCTCGGAAGGTTATGATGGGTCAAACAAGGAAAAGCCTCTTAAATAGCTAATTTTAAAACCAACCAAGGACAGCTATGATAGAATTCTTGGGCAAGTTCAACATTAAATGAACACAATTGACAAACAATCGGTAAATCTCACATATTATACTTCGAAGTGGCAGCATAAGAAAACTGATGTAAACACGCAGATCGGATAAAAATGCCACTGAGCACAATGCTGAGTCCTTCAAGGAAACTTTTGGAGTCACGCCTTTGGAGAAAAGATGGAGTCGGGGCAAACCATATCTTCTCCCACAATCCTAACGTTAAGCAAAATAATGGAAATAACATTAGAACAATAACAGGCAAACGGAAGGACGAGGGAGCATTAACATTCCTATTTCTTCAAACTATCTTCTGAATCATTCTTAAATAAACAAATGAAAGAAGAGCAATAGATAAAAAGTTTAACAAGCTAGAGAAGGTTAACACTTATGAAAGAATCCTTTGTTTAAACTATTCTTTCTAGGAGGAAAATGAACATTATGGCATACATAGAAGGAAAACGATTAACAAAGGAAAGAAGCACTTCACTGGAGTGATAAAAATTGGGATCCCAAAAACATTTTATATTGATGTCAAATAGGTTACAATCTTCAGTCTAAATGTTTGAGTTCAAAATCATCTTCACTATTCAACCTAACTACTCTAGTGCAAACAAACTGAGACTGATGAACACTATGTACAAATAAAGTCTCATGAGAGCTCAGAAGTGTCATTTCAAGGTTACGCATCACTCGTTTATTCATCTTTTTAAATTTATGAAATGAGGCAAAATCCGATAGCGTGTCTCTCAGGATAATTAATATGAGAGGTCAAGACTTCTCGGCCCTTTGGGGGCTCGAGAGAGAAATTCTGGTGGATACGCATTAACTTTACAATAAATATCAAAGCTCGGTGGGAACTTTATTTTGACTTTGGGGCCTTTCTGTGTAATGTGGGGAGTAACCATGAGATATTTATGCATTGGTTTCTTGCGAAATAACTTCTTGGCAATCTTTGGGCGGAGATATTCCTTCGGCATAACTTGAGCCTACATTGAATGGTTTGAGGAGACGGAGTGCAGCTCTTTGTGTGGCGAGGGAATCAATTCGCCTCGGTTAGACGGTGGAAACCTTTACGCTCGGATAAAACACTTTAGGTTTTCCTTTAAGCTGTGTTTTAGATTGGGGATTAGGCTTTTGATACTTGTCTTAGGCGTAATCCCCATAAAACTATCTTCAATCTTCATCTGTACGTACTCTTTGTCTTTAGCGAAGTACTCTTTAAAAGCGTATTTTGAATTAAAACGAGTGTCTTGTTGATGTACGGGGGGCCGTACAGAGCTCTTTAGGTTATCGGTACTCATGACAATGATAAATTATTACGATAGAGCCGTGAATGGTTCTTTTAGAAAGCTTAGAACGGAAACGTCTTTCCCAACCCTCGGCTCTCCTTCATTCTATAATGGAAAATCAATTAAAGCACACAAAACAAAAAAAAACGGTTAAGAAATCTGCGGAAATAGTTTAAGCTGGCCGGATGAGCGGGGGAGGGAGCGTAGCCATCGGATAAATATCCCCTAACGGTGGAGATCGGTGCGAAACCGGGCAAAGGAGAGCGGGAGAAGAAATAAGGCGGGGTGGTTTTGGACCGTCGGTACGGACACGTGGACGGTCCGGATGTCTCGGAATCTCTGTCGGGGGTGGCGAGGCCAAGTGTGTGCGATTGAAATGCGGCGATGCGATTAGCGGCGGCGGTGATCTGCGAGATCATATCAACGTCGGAAAGTGAGGTCAGGAGGGTTTGAAATGGCGGTAAGACTTGCGATCGGAGGAATAAGGACCGTTGGATAGGCGAAATGGACGGCCCGATTTAATCGGAGGATCGTCACAATCGGGGAGGTCACACAACAATATGCGATTGAAACTTTGTGATTGAGCGGCGAGGTCGTGTCCGAGGACCGGATGACGGCGAGGAATGAATCGGAGGGATCGCAAGGGTGTGCGATGGCGAGTCGGATCGTGAAACGAGATGGACGGGCGCCCGATGGGAGCTCGACGGATCGCAATCGGGAGTGAGACGAGAAGGTCTACGATTGCGATCGGAGGAAACTTTGTGATTGAGCGTAGGCCGTCGATGCGAGAACAAGATCAACGGTCGTGAATCGAGGATCGGCAATCGAAGTGAGACATTGCGATGCGATTTAGCGATAGTTGATTCAAGAACGAGATCAACGGTGGAGAACCAATCGGGGGAGAAACCCTTGTATATTTTTATGAAACCCAAACTTTTGGAACTGTCTGAGTTTTTATGGATCGGGCGGAAGAATATATATATATAAAGCGGACGGGCGCCCGATTGCGGGGCCTTCGGATATATGGAATGTAATATGCCCAGGGCGTATACAGACAAGGGCCAATCGCAATCGGGCTGTTGAGCCTGGTCTTTCCTATCAACCCATTTATATTTAGCACGTGGTTTTAAGTTTTTAACTTAAAACTTTCGGAAAGTGGGTTTTTGGGTTTACAAAGGCAAATATTGATCAGAGGGATTTTTCAATGGTTTATAGCCCCGATTACGAGCTCCTATGGTTATATGGAAATAATATGATCGGGGGGTTTTATATGAAAGGCTAATCACGATCGAATCTTTGTAATGGTTCAAAGTCATGCACCCTTTGGATATTTGCGATGCGATTAGCGCTTTGGTTGGTTTTAACACATGGCATGTATGAAGTGGTTTAGGACTTAGCCTAAGGGGCTTAGGTCCATAGCAATAAAACTTTGATTTTTTATGAGAAATTTTCAAGGATTTTAATGGATTTGGGGGTTCCGAAATAGTTAAAAAAAGTGAGTTTTTAACTATGAAGAGGTAAATGGAAAGAGAGGGACTTATGAAAACAAGGTAAGCTTTGATGGAAAAAGGAAGATGAGGCAGAAAGGTTTGAGAAAATGATGCTGAAACAGTCTTTCGGTTGGAATCGACGAAATTCCCGAGTATAAAAATGGAATGACAAGTAGTTTAGGACAGAGGCATGAGGAGCCTTAAAGAACTTCAGAGCCAACAATTTTTAGTGATAAAATTTGTTCCTTGGAGGCTCAAAATATCTTTCAACCACCTTTTGGTATAACAATATTCCTGGAGCTATGGTGTCCCTTGGGGATGGTGCCTTCTTGAAGGCATCAAAATTGAACTTGATTTTAAGAGGCTGACTAGTGCCTCATCCATTGAAATGCATCCTTAAACGATTGAATGATATTCTAAGAACATATTTGGCGACATGAAAGCAAATAGTTGTATCAACAAGCTTGTTATCTACCCAATCCTACGGATCTAGCATTTTTCTTCATCGAGTGCACTTGGATTGGAAAGCTCTATTCACAACATTTTATTCTTTTGAAAGCGAAATCTAATCTCATACTATGTATTTCTCACTGAACTCGGATTAAGCAGTTGAGCTCGGATATTTCTCTACCTAGTGTCTTGTCTGCATTTGGGATTAAACGTTAGCTTTATTCTCTAAATTCTACAGAAATTTAAAAATAGTCAAGTCAAAAGATTAGCAAGGTTATTCGACTTGCCTATGATCTATGTATAAAAGCAAAACTGCACATAGATTATTATTTGCAGAAAATTAAATCAAAATGGAAGGCTTAAGATGCGAAAGTTTCTCATTATGGCCTTCTCTCTTCTTTTCATAGCTATGATTTTTCTTTTCTGTGAGCTATATCTTCCTTGATATACGATTCATATTTTGAGAAAATTAGAACCAATTTTCCTCTTTTATGACTCGAGAAAATAAAACGATTTTGAGTCATCTCTCTTTGGAAACTTTGGATTTCGGATTTTGAAATTTGTTTGAACCTTAATTTCTATCCTAATCTATCTCTGATAAGCCAAGATTAAATGGTTTGGCCAAATCAAATTACTACCCTTATCGACGAAGAATTGAAAGCTAATTAGTCAAGATTAAACGGTTTGACTAACTAGAAGTGTGTTTTGCGGGAGTGGCATTTAATCTTGCACACTTTCGAGATTTGTTTCTCTTTTTGGTATGGGGCTATACCTTTATTGTTTTCAATTTTCCCTCCTTTCATTCTTTCTTTGTTTTTGTATTTTTGAATTCTTGATTTTTCTCCAAAAGCCCAGAAAACAACAACTAACATACTCGGAACTAAGCTTTATTGAAATTCCTATCTAACCTATTCTAAACATGGAGTATTTATATTCATATGATACAAAAGTGCCAATGCGACGGTGAGTAATGTCAAAAAGTAGTAACTCTGGTTGCTTGTCGAGAGAATATCCATAGAACATATTGAGGTTAACCTTCAATGTCAAGGCTATCACGAAAGGTGATAGATTTTCATGTCTCGCTTTTGCAAAGGATAATTGTTTGATGGTAGTCCGGTGGGATCTCCACACTCTGTGAGGATAACAAAAAGAAAAAGATGAAAGATCTCTGCTGGTCCTCCATGTACGATCGTCGTGCGCCCCAGGCTTCGGCTTTGAGGTATCTCTTCGGTACATAGCTTGGAAGTATCGTCATATTTGACATGTACAATAGCAAACGGTGAAATATTTTCTTTCTCTAAACATATGCTTGCTTCGATACAAATTCGGGCTCTTTATATGACAAACTAATATCGGTGAAGGAGAAGTTTCTTCTTGAGAAGATGATATATCCACGACGGATAGTCTTCTATTTGTTTTTCTCCCTCATCTTCATCATCCTACGGGCGGAGGACTCATCGTATTTGACGGTGTTGTCCTCTTGCTCAAAAATTTCTTCATTGCTCTTCTCTTCACCTTAAAGGTTGAAAGGCATGATTCCCAATCATGTGAAAGCCATTTATGATGGATCGAAATAGATGATTGCGGCTTTCCACAGCTGATGATGGTGAAAATCATAACACACCAATCAAATGATGGTTTCTGCATGATTAGTTTAAACGGCGAATCATCATTATCATCGGAAAACGATCGAAATTTGGAAAATCATCGGAATAAACAATTTCATCGGTCGAACATATTGGGTTGTCATTTTTTGTATTTCTTCTAACTGATCTACAAGATACATTTTCTAAATCTATACAAAAGTTCTTTATGTGAATGGGCGAAGTGTTTGTTTCGCAAAAAAATTCGGCCCCATTGTTTATAAATAGTACGATCTATCTCTTTTTGTCAAAGGGAAGGATGTTTCTATGTTCCTTTGAACGAGTACAACAATTCTCTGTCTCTTGTGAAGGCTTGATTTTGAGGCTGGATATCTTCTTGACCTCGGCTATAATGGATGATGAATCAATATTTGAGTTTTTAGGGATATCTTGAGGAATGTTTTTACTTGCTTGGAACATCTTTTCCTCAGCTGATTCATCTATTTTAAGGTACAATAGGATATTAAACTCTCATGAATACTGTTTGATAAAAGATCTTTGGGATGCATCTCTTCCAAAAGCTTCCTCATTATCTATAATGTGTTGGGTGATGTTTTGTGATGGATCATAATATATTGCACCCCCATGATAATGACGTAAGCGTTTTCTTCCATAGTTCTCTGACTGCAAATATTCAAGGTCTGTAAAGAAAACAAACTACTAGATCTTAAGCATTCATACCAATCCCTATATTTTCCTTCTAATGTTAACATGAACATTTTCATTGAACGGTCTTCTTCCATTCATTCAACCTCCATACATGTATATGAAATGCGATGAGATGTAATAGAGGGTCATCAAACTTTTCATCTTGGAAAACGAGCGGGTTGTCATCCCAATTCCTCGGGGCATCTTATGTGGAAACCCGAGGATATGATCTCTCATTAGAGGGCATATCTTCGTTGTATTCTCGGAAGTCATGTTTGTAAATCAGAAAAGAGGTCAACGGTAATGCAGTCCATTAGTTGGGTCTCTTTTACTAGTGGAGTCATTTGGTCTTAGGGTGAGTGTGGAGTCGCGGGTGGAAAGTTTTGTCGTAAGGAGTAAAAATGTTTTATGGTCCACCACCATGTTTATTGGATACCAATATAAAATATTTTGGGTTTTACGAGTTTTTATAGTGGTTTGGGATACTAATGAGTCCCAAAAAACACTAAGCTACTATAAATTCGAGAGAAAGTCCCCGGTGGAGTCGCCGGAAATGTTAGGTCTACGTAATTTTATTAGCAAGATTGGGAGAGTCCAATCACGGAGAGTTAACATCATTTCAACTAACTTTGGGATTCTAGGATCTAGCCCTCTACGAATCGGAGGGATCTCTCCAATATACAAAGATGGATATTGTCTTTGAAAAGCTTAAGGTAATGATATTAGGCTAGTTATGAAGGCCAAGGACACTGTTTTGCTTTGGATGGTTGAGCATGAAATGTTACTTGAGGAGAAAGTCCTAAGTGAAAAAAGTTTCAAAAAAGTGAAGTTGCGAAAATAGAGCAGGTTTGGAATAGATAGATACTCTGCGTGTTTTTAGTCCATTGGGCTATGAAGTCCTCTCCTGGGCTTCAGTCAGACAACAACATCAAGTGTGATCCAAGGGCAAGTCATCTATACCACAAGATTATTGAGATTAAAATGATGAAATGGAAACATTAAAATGTTGGAGGGTGGTAATAATTTCTCGGAAGGGATTTATAGTCGGTCCAAATAGAAAAGCCTTTAAGTAACCATTTTAAAACCAACCAAAGATGAAAGTTATTATGAACTTCATACAGAGAGTGGGCAAGTTCTTATTAAAGTAGCTTAATTGACAAACAATCTAGTAATCAACATAATTACCTTCAGAAAGTATGAAAACCATAAGAAAGAAAAGCAGGTATAACTTAAGATCAGATAAAGTACTTTTAAACCTAGTCTTGCTTTCGGTCAACACCAAGGGAAACTTTCGAAGTCTGCCTTTGGAGAAAAGAATCTAGGAATCGGGGCAAACCATATCTTCTCTAGTCTAACTTTAAAAACAAATAATGGAAATAACATTCGAGAACAATATTTGAGCAAACGGAAAGGACGAGGGAACACCAACATTCTAAGCATTTATTGTATTGAATCATTCTTAAATAAACAAATGCGAAGAAAACATTAGAATAAAGATTTCTCGACCCGGAGAAGGTTCTTGCTATACGGAAAAATCCTAACCATTAAACTATTCTTTACGGAGGAAAAATGAACAATATGGCATACATAAGAGAGGAAGAAAAAACGATTAACAAAGAAAGAAAGCACTTCACCGATGATAAAGACCGAGGATCCCAAGAAACAACTTTTATATTGGATATGAGCCGATTCAATCTTCAAGTCGATGTTTCGGTTCAGCAATCATCTTCACTATTCAACCTAACTACTTTAGCGCAAACGAGCTTCAAGGGCCGGTGGTTACTATGTACAAATAGAAGTCTCGAGCTCAAGTGTATTTCAAAGTTCTGCAACCAACAATTTCTCATCTTCTTCGAGGAATTTATAGAAGAATGAGGAGGCGATGCGAAAATATCTCTCGGGATAATTAATACGAGTTCAAGACTTCTCGGTCCTTTAGAGGGCTCGAGAGAGAAATTTACGGGTGGATCAACGTATTAAATTTTTACAATAAATATCAAAGCTCGGTGGGAGCTTTATTTTGACTTTGGGGCTCTGTGTAATGTAAAGATAACACGCAGATGTTATGCATTGGTTTTTCTTGCGAAATAACTTCTTGGCAATCTTTGAGCGAGATATTCCTTCGAGCAATAACTTGACCTCTGTTACGAATGGTTTGAGAACGGTGGCTCTTTGTAGCCCAGTAGGCGAATCAATTCGCCGCTCAGTTGAAGCGGTAAAACCTTTCATCGAGATAAAACACTGAGTTTTCCTTTAAACTGTGTTTTAGATTGGGGATTAGGCTTTTGATAACTTTCTTAGCGGCGGCTCCCATAAATATCTTCAATCTTCATACGCGTACTCTTGTCTTCAAAGCGTGCTCTTTAGCTGTGTTTGAATTAAAACGGTGTCTTGTCGATGTGCGGGAGCCGCGCGGGGGCTCTTTTACCTGAGTTATCGATGCTCATGAAACATCGATAAATTATTTGATCTGAGCCGTGAATGGTTCTTTTTAGAAACGGCTATGAACGTCTTTCCACAGCCTCGGCTCCTGCTTCATTCTATAATGGAAAATCATTAAAACACCTCAAAACACAAAACGGTTAAGAAATCCTGTGAAATAGGTTTAATTTATTTGAATCGGGGAGCGTGGCCGTCGGATAAAAATATCTAACGATGGAGATCGGCGCAGAACGAACGAGAGGAGGGGGAGAAGAAATAAGGCGGGGTGGTTTTGGACCGTCCGTCTGGACACGTGGACGGTCCGGATCTAATCGGAGGATCTCAATCGGGGGTGGCGGTAAGTGCGTGCGATTGGCGCGGCGATGGGGCCTGGCGGCGGCCGTTGATACGCTAGATTAGATCCAACGGCGGAAAGGGGTGAATCGAGAGGGTTTTGAAATGGCGGTAAGACTTGCGATCGGAGGGAATAAGGACCGTTGGATAGGCGGGAAATGGACGACCCAAATTTAATCGGAGGATCGCAATCGGGGGAGTCACACAACAATATCAGTTGGCTTTGGGTCTGTTGCCCGATTGAGCGCTGGCGATTGATGCGAGGACCAGATCGACGGCAGGGAATGAATCGGAGGGATCGTAAGGGTGTGCGATGGCCGTCGGATCGCGAAACAGATGGACGGCTGTGATGGAATCGGTGGATCGCAATCGGGAGTGAGACAGGAAGGTCTGCAATTGCGATGGGAGGAAACTTTGCGATTGAGCGCAGGCCATCGATCTGAGAACAAGATCAACGGTCAGGATTGAATCGGGGATCGGCAATCGGGAGTGAGACATTGCGATTGCGATTGAAACATCGCGATGCGATTTAGCGATAACCGTTGATTCAAGAACGAGATCAATGGTGGAGAACCAATCGGGGGAGTCGCGATTGGGGGCGAAACAAAACCCATGCGATTTAGCGCAGGCCGTCGATCTAAGAACGAGATCAACGGTGGAGAATGGATCGGGGGAGAAACCCTTGTATATTTTTATGAAACCCAAACTTTTGGAATAATCAAAGGTTTTTATGGATTGGACGGAAGAATATATATATAAAGCGGACAGGTGCCCAACTGCGGGGCCTTCGGATATATGGAATGTAATATGCCCGGGGTGTATACAGACAAGGGCCAATCGCAATCGGGCCGTTGAGCCTGGTCTTTCCGATCAACCCATTGTGTTGTTTCCGATTGCGATTGCGCGATCGGCTCTTTTTAATCAACCCATTTATATTCAGCACGTGGTTTTAAGTTTTTAATTTAAAACTTTTGGAAAGTGGGTTTTTGGGTTTACAAAGGAAAATATTGATCGGAGAGGGATTTTTCAATGGTTTATGGCCCGATTGTGGTCTCTATGGTTATATGAGGAAATAATATGATCGGGGGGTTTTATATGAAAGGCTAATCGCAATCGGAGCTTTGTAATGGTTCAAAGTCATGCACCCTTTGGATATTTGCGATGCGATTAGCGCCGAAAAGCTTTGGCGTTTGGTTTTAACACATGGGCATGTGGGGGGAAGTGGTTTAGGACTTAGCCCAAGGGGCTTAGGTCCATAGCAATAAAATTTAGATTTTTTATGAGAAATTTTCAAGGATTTTAATGGATTTGGGGGTTCCGAAATAGTTAAAAAGTGAGTTTTTAACTATGAAAGGGGAAATTTTCATAAATGGAAAGAAGAGGACTTATGAAAACAAGGTAGTTTTGATGGAGAAAAAGGGGAGAAGATGAAAGGTTTTGAGAAGAGGAGAAATGACGATCTTTCAGCAGTCTTTCAGTTGGAATCAGCAGAAATTCTCGAGTATAAAAAATGGGACAGTAAATGAGGATTTGGGACAGAGGCATGAGGCCTTAAAGAGACTTCAAGAGCCAACAATTTTTAGTGATAAAATTTGTTCCTTGGAGGCTCAAAAAATATCTTAGCCACCTTTTGGTATAACAAAATATTATAGGTTGCTAACACTTTCTACTTATTCTATGATCTATCTACCATGCTCTTATCCATGCAACTAAACTATCCATGACTTAATTCTAACTAAAAAGAGTTAATTTGCAGCTTAGAGGAAGAAAAAGGGCTAAAAGAGGCTAATGGGGGGTTTAACACATGAAACGAGGTTTGGAAGTGGAAAGAGGGGGTTAAACCCTTAGAAAAAAATATTATAACATGAGAAATGAATTTGGAGTGGAAAGAAATCAAATGTGTGATGGAAGAGTGCGATGGAGGACAAAAGCTGTGATTAGCAATGTCGCAATTAGAAATTTTCAAGTTTAAATGGATAACAATAAGGAATTAACGGAATAAACTAAATTGTGCAAAGTGCAAAGTGCGGCAAGTGACGTGGCGGGTCGCAAATCATAATATCAAAATTTTAAATGGAGAGCGGTAAGGATTTATCAGAATGAACTAAAATGCGCGAAGTGCAATTTGCGATGCGGTAAAGGTTGCGGGTTGCAATCTGTGATGTGATAAGTTCATCAAAGTGTGATTTGCGATATGGTAAAGGTTGTAGGCTACGATTTGTGATGCAGATGACGTGGTGGTGAAAAGAAGAAAGGGAGAAGTTGTGATTTGTGATATACGATGTTACAATATCGCAATCTCAAGAACAAGAGGTAAGAATTAAAGGTAAAAGATAAGAGTTGCGAAGTGCGATTTTGCAATATCGCAATCACAATAAATGAGCGGTAAGTGTTAAAGTAAACATTAAATGTTGCGATTTATGAATTGAAATGTACGGTGGCGGGAGTCTCAAGGAGGAAGGCGAAGGTCGGGTTTTCGATGGTTTTCAAGAATTTTTGTGTTAAAATGAGTCTGGAAAGGGTGACCGATAGAACGAAGGAATAAGGCAGGAAATCGACGAAGGAGAGTGGTAAGTCTTCAAGGTAAAAGGTAAGCAGTGCGAAGTGTGATTTCACAATATCGCAATCGCAAGGAATGAGCGGTAAGTGTTAAAGGTAAACATTAAATGTTTCGATTTGCGAAGTGTGACGTACGATGGTGGGAGTCTCAAGGAGAAAAGGTGGAGTTCGGGTTTTCGGTGGCTTTGAATGGTTTTCATGTGTTTTTCATAAAAAGGGGAAGGTAGTGAGAATAAGTGGGAAAAAGCAGAGTGTAATAGAAATGTGCAGAGCGTAACATCAGAGATGGAAGGAATATGGGAGATGAAGTGGGAGGTGCTGGAAAACTTCTCCTAGGTTATGCTGCACGTACGTACAATCAACCTACCTATTTATGCAAGAAAGGAAAACAATATGTTCTTGAAAATACAGGCACTGATCAAATCCATTTCCAAGAAATCATAAGCGAGAAAGCATTTGGTCTGTGGGGAAAGTTCTACCCTACTCGAGCTCTATTGATAGAGTTGAGAGGGGAAGGCTGGCCTCATAGGTTTTATGGAGTTTATCAAATATTATACCATTCGGTAAGCAGATTAAATCTACAACAAATTACAATGGGAAGAAAACTAAAACATCAATAAAAATACCAGCAAACTAGCTAAATACTCAGAAGAAAAAATAGCTAAATGACATGAAAGAAAAGCATGAAACAACATAGAAGCTGAGGCACATGGGTTGGGCCCTAACCCACAAGCCCAAATCTCTAGAATTAAATCAGTAAAATGGCATCTATCTACTCATTTCATAAAATGGCACAGTTTGTTACATCCATAAAAGCTTTAACAGAGCCTAATGGCTTTATAGCAAAAATTCGAATCCAATGGAATGGAATGGAAGTGGGATGGAATGGAAGTCGACTAGAATCAACTCATTGGCTAACTAACTCCCTCCCCCTTCCTAGCTCTATCTCTTCTCTATTTATTCTACAGGGCAGCTACCAACAACTTCCTTGAAAAAATGGTGATTGAGTCCACTTTGACTCCAAGTAAACATAGATTGAGTGCCCTTCATCTTCAGTTGCTTGGCTGCCTCTTGAAATTCAATTTTCTGGAGACTCCAAGTGAAGTATGGCTTTAGTGCACTTGGTCTTGAATTTCTTGGCCACCTCTTGGAATTTAAATTGCTGGAGGGGCATCTCATGAGGATCCTTTTGTTGCCTTTGAGAGTTAAGCAGGGTGGAAAATCCCCTTGAATCTCTCCAATATTTCTCCCTAATTTCCTGATGTTGTGCTCATTTAATCTCCAATCTTGATCTTGTAGTGGCAAGGAGCAAGTCCCTAAATCATCTCCTTCTCCAAATCTGTATAATCTTCCAAATGTTCTCACAATATTCTACAAAAATAACCAATATTAGGCACAAATATGCAATTACCTTTAAACCTTCCTAAGAGAATATTAAAGCATAAGAAAACATTATTAAGTGTAGAAGGAGAGATTTAATATATTGTTTTATGTGCATAAGGAAGGTAGATGGGCTTAAGAAAGGTTAAATGGGCCTTATTTTATGTCTAATTTAGAGGCCCATTAGTAGGATACAAATTTTACCCTTTTCCTTTGATATGCATGAAATAAGTCTGAATTTCAAACTTAGGATAGAACTCTTCATGCTTTTCAAATATGATAACACAACTTCTACCTACCCTTTCATTTTCAATTCTTTTTTCTAAGATAAAATTTTTTCATCTGCTTTCCTTAGGGTGCATTTAAGCTAGCAAACCCACATATCCTTTTCTTATAAAAGTATAGCCTACTCTATCACTTATTTCTCCTATTGATTCAGATTAGACTGTTGAATCAATCTCATTTTCTACCTAAATATTGATTTTACAAGATTAAACTGCTTGGAAAATATTTATTCACTAACATATTTGACATGAAATTCACAATTGTTCCATCATGATTAAGTTGTATGATTGGAACAAAAATATAGTCATTGTGACATTTTAAGACAAGCTGAACACAATTTTATTGGATTTTGACATAAAGGAAAATAATTTAATAGTAGTGGCATTTAAATTTGTAGCACTTTTAGTATTATTTCTATTTTTCTTCGTGGATTTTTATTCTCTTTTATTATTTTTTCACTTTTATTTCTTTTTTATGTTTTCTTCATATTCATTTTCTTTGGACATACCCTCTTTTGATTTTATTTTTTATATATGCATTTTTTGGAATTCATTTGAAAATTGAAAATTATTTACAATGTAAAATTACACATATGAAATATTCAATCACCTTGAGATCCTATAAAATATAGGACCCTAACAGTGGCTCCAACTAGAGATGACACTTATTCATGTGAAGTTTCAAGAACATATGATCAGTAGTCTTGAGTTTCAAATGTCTGTAACATCTGCATCTGATTTCTTTCGCTGTTAAGGTACTTATTGTTAGGGTCTTGTGATTTGGCTGATTGGCAAGCCAAATGACAATGTAACATCAAACCAATCTTTGGAGCCCAAGGACCTAGCCTTCCTAGACTCAGAGAGGGATCTCTCTATTTGTGTAAGGGATGTCTGTGTGTTTGCTTATTGTGTTTTGATTTTAGGCTAGTTATGAAGTAGGTTTTTTGGTTTTGGTTTTTAGGTTGCGAGGGATGAAACTGATCAAAGATATAAGATAGGTAAAAATATGTCAGATCAACTGGGCTATGGGGTCGAAAAGGTCAAGAAAGTATCAGATGGTGATACAAGGCTGTTGAAGGGCCGATTTGAATCGAGGTAAAATGGATCTTTAGGCAAAATGGAGTAAGATGGACATCAATTTTGTGAATAACAAAGGATTCCAAGCATAACTAGTTTAATAGCTGACATAAACGTGGTAGGGAAAACCATTAATCATGAAAAATGTAACTATAAGCTAATCAATACATAGAAATAAACATTCAAGCCATGCATAGAGATATATAACTCTCTAACTTTTGGAAATGGCTATCAGAATTTGGGGAAATACACTTAAATATAGACAAACAACTCAAATCGCTATGCTGGAACGCCTAAACACAGTACTTCAAGTTATTGGGAACTTTGAAAAAAAGATTGCATAGTCTTAGGCAAAGGGAAATATCAGAACAAGACCTCCTTGGTTCGACAAATGACAATCTAATCAGCCAAAGAGAAATTTCATGGATGGAGCTATGGCTAGCCATGAGTAAGCAGGGCATACCGTAAATCATACTTAGCATGCATCACACCTTGAATGAAACAAGAAACAATATCCTTAAGTTATTAAAGAGCAATCAAGAATTATTTAATGTGACTAAGAATGAAGAAAAAATCGAAGCTATGAATAAACAGGAAATTTGAGGTGCCTCCAAGGGCATGTCTCAAATTTGTTCTCTACTTTCCTATAGAAAGCAAGAACATGGATTTATGAATGAAAACTAGGAAACAAAACAAAGAGAGAAACAATATACCATTCTAGCAAGTCATGGAATTCAACAACAACCCTCTTTCATCATCTAAGAACATCCAAGAGACTATCCAAAAGCATGAGACAAGTATTTCTTCCAAAGCTTATATGACCATATATTTCTTCTATTCATCAATTTCAGCCTTGTTTACAATGAAAGCCTTTGAAATATATAGGCTCAAATGAGGAAACCCTCTTAGTTCAATTTGCACTCTCATTGGCCTATCTAAAATATCTAATTTTGTCCTTGAGGCTTTGCAAAGCCCAAGGCACAAAATATCTCATAAAATATCTAAAAAATGCTAAAAGAGGGAAATAAATTGACTTTTCATAACTTCTCATGTGCAAAAATAGCTAAACACACATGAGGAAAAAATAGTTTTTAAAGGTTCAATTTTTACAAAAATACTCAAAAATTACATCAGCGACAGGTCCCCTGACTTGCTGGCAACTTTTGGCAGCCTTCCCGATGTCAAAACAAAGCTCAATAGCTCGTTTGAAAGCTATGAGTGTCTAATTTTTGGAGCAACTAGAATTTTCCCAATCTGATGCTTGGAAGTCCTCCAAAATTAAGCATGTGTGTAAAAAACCAAAAAATAAGGTTTGCTGATAGACCGTGCAGAGTGTAGAAAAGGCGAGCATTTTTCGCCATTTCGGGGGAGAAAATGATATTCAACTGTCCTGAAAATAGTTGAGTGTGTGCTCCTGAAATTATGGCATCCAATGATACCATTATCCTCCTTTGATGATCCCCCAAACTGAAATGGAAAATCCCATGAGTTTTGGCCAAAAACCCAAAAATGCCAAGTCCTGATGTGTCTTTCCTCACTTTTCGTGCCGGGCGCTTCCCTTTAGCCTCCTTGAGCTTTTCTTGAGCAGCCTTCAACTTGCGCCGGGAAAACTAATTTAACTTTTTATAATGCCTCATCATTCTCCTTTGAAGGTCTAAATCTTTGTTTGCCTTCTCCAATTTCTTCTCCAAGTGGTCATTTACTCTCTCAAGCCATGCCTCCATATTGTTCTCTATCTTCTGTTCAAACAATGCAGTGAGAGGAGTAGATTGGAGAAGGGATTTTTCCTCTTCTTTTTGCTTCTCAAGGGCCTTCTCAAGCCCCATGGTTCTAGGCCTCTTTCGCCTAGGCTGATCTTCGCCTTCACTTTCATCGAACTCACCCATGAGTTCTTCCAACCTCGCTTGGGCTTTGGAGGCCTCCTTCTTGTACTTGGTCACCCGTGTCTCATAAACAACCATATGGACACTCATTTTCATATTTTGGATTTGCAGAAATTGATTGAAATTCCTCACCCTATGAAGATCATCCTTCAATGCATCTATTTTGATTTCTCTATGAATCAAGAGGCTTTCTAGAATTCGTGCCTCATTATCACTATCATCGCTTTGGATTTGGATGATGTCGAATGCACTCTCCTATTCATGAATGCCTTCCTCTTTACCCTTCCCTTTTCTTTGGGTGGCTATTCTAGTGCTCTTCCTCCTAGGAAAATCAAATATGGGCTTCTTTGGCAATTTTCCTTTACTTCGGAGGGCCCTTGTCACATTTGGAGTGACAACCCTAGGCACTCTCTTCTTTTCTGTCCAGGGCTTGGCCTTTTTAGGAGAAGAGGGCATGGCCCCTTTATCTTTGTCGCCTTGCTTCTCTTCTTTTTGAGTTTGTTGTTCTTCTTGAAGAGGTTGTTGTTCCTGAGGAGGCTGCTGTGTATCATCTTTTGGTTGCCCTTGCTCATCACTTTCATGTTGCTCCTGTTTGGAACTATCATGCTGCCCCTGTTTGGCACTATCATGTTGCCCCTGTTAAGTCTCTTTTGGTTGCCCCTGTTGATCATGATGTAGCTGTTGTGTGTCCTAATAAGGCTGTTGTTCACCCTCATCACTTTCATGCTGCCCTTGCTACTCTGTCTCACCCTCAATGTCATGTTGCTGTTCAGCACTTTCTTCCTCCTCCCCTTGTTGCTGTTCATTATCACTGTGATGCTGCTATGTGTCATCATAAGGCTGCTCACCCTCATCATGAGTTTGTTCTTCTTCATGGTGTTGTCCTTCATCCTCTTCCTCATCATCATGATAATTCTCTTCTCCCTCTTCCGGTTCTTCTGATTGCTCTGTGGTAAACTTGAGTTTTTTAGGAGTGGGTCTGCTAGAGGAAGGTGAAGGATGATGAGTAGGAGGTGTAAGGGATGTATGGACTGGAGGGACAATGGAGAAATCCGGATGAGTGATGAAAACATCCCAAGAGACCTCCCTCTTTTCAAGCTGATGAAGGATGATGATTTTGATGAGAGAGTGATGGAAGAGACAAGCTATTTGCTGTGAAGGAGGCTTCTTCTGGATAGTGGAGGCCATTTTCTCAATGCTCTTGTGTAAGAAGAAAGGAAGATTTAGAAATCTGGCCCTAGTGAAATGCATGAGCATTTGAATTTGATATGCATAAATTCGGGAGAATCTTCCCTCACAAGTGAATTACTTCATGATAATCTTCATGAGAGGTGCGTAGCTGGCTAAAAGATATGAGAAAGGGAAAATAGAAGGACATGATTCTCTGTGCTCAAGCTTTAGGAAGGGCTTGTAATCATATAAGTCCAAATGGCTTTGTTTAAACCATTTCTCACCAATATAGGGAATTTTAGTGGCCTTGGAGATGGATCTTGGGGAGAATTTGAAGTGAAGGCCTGCTAACTAGAAATGCTTGTCTCGAAACCTTAAAGCGCAAAGATGTGTCAAAGGAGAGAAAATATTCACCTCTTGCACACTTTGAAAAAAATCTAAACACCCGACCTCATGGAAATTGAACAAGACTGATGGGTGTGCATTCACTTCTTAGTGGAAATAGGTTCATATCTCTTATGAAATCCACTCCTAATATCTTGCCTCGGAGGCATCTTGTTATGGATGCTCTCTGAAAAACCAAACTACCTTTAAAGGTTTTTTGAAATGTGTTTTCAAACACAACTTTTTCTCACCTATCAATCACTGTTTGATAAGTAAAATTTGTTTCAAATGCTGTGTGAGATGCTTATGTGATATCAGGTCTCTGCTCCTTCCAAAACACTGCCCTTTCTCTTGGTATGCCAATCAACAAACAATTTTAAAAAATAACTACACATTCAACAAAAGATACACAGTCAAGTGATTTCTATGTTTGTGTAAGGTCACATGGCTCTAGGTGTTTTTAGGACAACAGGACAGCCTCGTATTTTAGACAAAGGAAAAACAAAACTCCTCCCAATCAAAACACCCTCCTTGTCTTCACTGTTTTCTCACATAGATTTTGACAAACACCTCCAAATGGAAATGTCAACTTTACACACTAAGGTCTGTTTATGGTCAAAGAGGTAGCCCTTACTTTTCTCTTTACCATACCGAGGAAAACTTTGAAATGACAAAACACTTTTAGGATGAGTACTGCTATTTGAAAATAGGCCCACTATTTTACTTTTCAAAACCTATCTTTCCACCCTTTAAATAGTACCTCCACCTTTAAACATTGTTTTGAGGGAAGTTAATTGGGTCCTTTGTCATCCATCAAAATACATTACTTTTACTATGACAATGCTGGGCAAACAAAGCCACTACAACCTCAAGTTTTAAGCAAAACTATCAACCCTTATTACCACTGCCTTGTTCCCACTATATTCAGCTGACAGAGGTATTGTTTTTATCTCAGTTTCGAGGGCAGTTTTAGGTTCTTTGATACAAGAAGGACCACCCTTCTTTCAGCCAACTATAACAACAACCCTTAAACCTTTTCACACCAACACACCTTTCAAAATATTCACTCAAATTACCTCGATTTACACTACGACTTTCACTGTCTCAAACACCATCTAGAAGTTTGAAATTTGTAAGGGGGAAAAACAAAATACCTTAAAAAATGATGGCAGCCATTGTTTGTGGGGTTTGAGCAGCTTTCACAGCTTTTGGAGGCGTTTTGGAACATTAACATATGCGCAGCACATTGATATAGCAATGGTGTCGGGTTGGCCTTTGGGCAATTGCGACCGCACCTACAGGCGCGCTGCGCACCACTATAGGCGCGCCGCACAACCACTAAACCCCTTTGTAAAAAGTCTTCTGAACACGCCGCGCAACTCTACAGGCGCACCGCGCAGTCAATAAGCCTGAAATTTTCTATCAATTTTCTCGAACACCTCTTCTTCGGTCTTGTGAACAGCAAGAGGAGTGTTGTTTACGCTTTGGAATTTCAAAATAGATTTGCAACGGTCTTTAACTCTGTTTGAAAGTGAAAAAGCCAAAGTACCTTTGAGTTTGACTTGTGAGGGTTTTGAAAGCTTCTCTTTTTAAACCAATTCTTTTGTTTATTTGAAAACACAACCACAAGGATTTTGAATGGGCTATAAGGGGCCCATACTTTTAAATAACGTTGATAGAAAAGCTGTGCATGCCTTGTGGCCAGTTTTGGTAGATGCGAATTTTTCTTCTTATAATAAAAAGCATCCAAGGGTCAAACTCTTTCACTGTGTTTTAATATTAGAAAAGGAAACTCTGCCACCGCTGACCCTTTAGTGACATTTTCAACATGGAAAATCTGCTCAACAATACACCAATGATTGATGAAGCATTTTTTTGCCATTTGCAAGGAGATGACCTATCTCTTTAAACTTGGTTGATAGTTCTTGCTTCTGCTGCTTTAAAGGTGATAATGCTCACTGTGAGGCTGATCCAAACTGTTAGGTGCTTTTTATGCTCCTCTTCTGACCTTTGAAAAGCAATCATCACTCTTAGGCCTGTGTCATGACCCATCTCTCAACCACTTATCAACTCTATTTTTTTTAAAGGAACAGAGGCTAAATGTTAAGCCTGTTCATCAAGGAGATGAGTTTTTGTAACTTTTTAAGGAATCTATACCCCTCAGCCAGGTTTGTTCATTTCTTGGCTTCAGACTGTCTTTGAAAGAGAATCTATAATAGGAGATGAGTCAACTTCTTTGACATTTTATAGCACTCATGCTTTTCTTTTGTTTTTTGACATGATTGCCTTGTTCAGAAGCTTTCAACTGTCTTCTGCTACTCTTACCATTTGTCTCTTAATCAGTCCAAACCCTAGAATCAATCACTGCTCTGGCCCTTTGCTTATAGATGAAGAAGGCCTATTTTGACAAATGCTTGGTTTCTTTTCAACTTCTGTCTTAGTCCAAAGAAGGATGTTTGATGAACCTACTGATGGTGGTTTCCCTTTTATATGTTGGCAGAAGTTAGTTAGAGGCTAAGACTGTTGGATTCCTTTTCTGGCCATCTGTTTAACAATCTTTCCTAATAGATGATCAGCCCATTAGCTTCATATTGTAACTCAATAATAATGGAGCTCCACTTCTTTTCCTCTACCTTAAACATCATTTTTATCCAGAGACCCTTAGTTTCTGTCTCACTGCACCCAAAAAATGTCCTTTAGTCAGTGCAGACTCTTAACATCAAACTTTATCCATTGGCCCTCTTCTTATAGATGAAGGAGGCACTCTCAGTATTCAAACCCTTTGCTTATAGATGAAGGAGGTTTTTCAGTCTTCAAACCCTCTGCTTATAGATGAAAGAGGTTTTTCAGTCATGTCATATCATCAGCCTTTTGACAGTGTTATTTTTCCTTTCATTGTTCTTTCAGGCTTTGACTGTGATCGCAAGAGCTTAATGAAAAACTCTCTGCTCTGTTGCTGCATCCCAGGCTCAAGATCACATTGAGAAGTATATGTCTTCTCATGTGGAGCTAAATATTGTCTTCTAGGATGCTGGTATGCCTCTTTCCTTGAAAGATCCATTAAAACACTGTAAAATAACCTAAAATCAGCTTGACCTATGGTACATGTATTGCTGAGACTTGAGGGTGTATTAGTGGCGCGACCTAGGGCTGTAACCAACTTTATTTGCAGAATGGGAAGGTCTGTCATGACTGGTCTATAGAAGGTAGAGGTTCTTTGGCTTTAGAGTGGTTTGCCAAGGGAGAAATGCCTAAATCGCCACTACCTAACTTAGGGGAGACGTTTTGGACAGATTTGGATTGTTTCTTTGGAGCTGATGGGAAAACTAGTATGGTTGAGGCTAGATAGGACTTTGATAATGAGGTTTCATCTCGTCATGGGCGGACTGAAAGGTAAGAGGGTAAAAAAATTTTATGGGTGTTTTCCACCTGGAAAATTTGACAAATTTTTAGATCGGCTGCTAGAAAACTTGACTGTTATAACTAGTCATCACCAACAAGTGAAAAATACTGATGACTAATAGTGGCTCCATTTGGGGAGGGCAGCTCCTTTTCAGGAGGTGTCCAGAATTTCAGATCTTTGGCTTATGAAGACCAGTGCCTTACCCATTGACACAAATTTCATTCCTCCTTGATGCTACTTCTGAAAAATGATAGCATGATTAGCGTCAATGATATTTCTACCTACCCCACTATATTTCCTAACATTTTTTCTTCCTTTGGGTGCATTTGGACTAGCAACCCTTTTGAAAATATATATTTTTTCTTTTTTGAAAATGAACCTATCTAATTCTACACTTATATCTGCCGGGAGTTCAGATTAAACTAATGAACTCCTTTGTTACTCTACTTACGCTAGATCAACTGTCAAGGTTAAGCTGTTTGACAGGATTTTTTTCTCTAATCTAAAACATGAAATTGAAAAGATGATCAAATCAGGGTTACACAGTCTGATTTTTCATGTATTTGCGGCATGAAAGAAAAGCTGCACACAAATATTATTTTTCATAAAATGGAAACTAGGGAAAGACGGGGCTAAGATGCACAATTTGTTTTTCATCCTTGCTTCCCTCTTTGGTTTTGTTTTGAGCGTGTGGAACCAGTATCTTTTCCTAATCTACTCTCTTTGATAAGTCAAGATTGCACAATTTTGACCATCTTTATCACTCACTAACTTATCAACAAATAGATTTAAAACATGTTCAGCTATGATTAGGCTAGATAACTGAACAAGACATTTGAGTACTAGTAGCGGAATTTAGACTTGCGTGCTTTCTGAATGACTATTTTTTGGAACATGGGGCCTTTTTCTATTTTTCAACTGCCCTCTTTTCTATTCTTCTATTGTTTTTTACTTTTCTGTTTTATCTATTTTTCAAACAGTGGTATATACAATGATTGAAAATGTTTTAAACTCAGAAATCTTGGAAATGACAAAACTTAAGCATCTTATCCTTGTAAGGATCTCCTACCATTCTTGGCCCATCTAGTTCTTGAAAATAAAAATTGGGAAAGTTTTCTCTTTTAAACATGACATAAGGATTCATGCATGAATCTCTAAACAAACCCGTATCTTCCCGCTGTACCTCTTTGTACCTCTGATTTCCACTCCTTCATTTACGGTACACCTTCTTTAAGAAACGCATATATTCTTTGTCATTTTTGAAATAAATAATGACATCATCAAGGTATGTTAAAATGCAGAAGTTCAGGACTGGAAACATGGCTTTAGGAGCATATTTTTGATATCCGGTGGTTTTGCAATTCTGAGTCTAAAACTGGAACTACTTCTAGCATACTGGAAAAAATCTTTGAGTTGTCTACTTTGCAAGGGAATCATTTGGCTATAACCTGAAACATCATCTTGCAAAGGCATATTATTAAAAGAACTTATCATTGGTATATCATGGTCTTGGGTAGGAAGGATATAATTTCTGTTATAGGGATGTGCATTAGTGTTTCTAAAATCAAAACATACCCTATGACCATCTATTTTATCTTTGATTATTACTGATTGGTTCAGATTTTTGTATTTTCTTTTGTCGAAGTTGTTTCTTGGAGTAATGGTAGTGGCATAGTGTTTCTCATTGTTTTCTCTGCATGAGGTAGTATTCTGCATGAGATTTCCAATTCTAGCAGTTCTAAGTCTTTGATGGAATGACAGGATATTAGCCAGTTCAAGTAGCTCAGGTATATTTGGATTGCAAATATCATGTTTGCTCATAAGGAGTTTATTAGGCACTTTTTTTGGATTTTGAGCTGTTATGGCTATAGTCAAGGTTTCACTTGCAGTGGAAGAGTTATGTGATGGTAAATCGTTGAGGTATGGTAAAAACATTAAGCTTCCCTGCTCCTGAGTTTCGAAAAGGTTTGTGATATGTAAGTCTTCTAATGCCTTTATTCTGAAAAAATTTCTTGATGGTACAGCTGATGTTTGACTAAGGTTTGAGAAATTTTCTTGATAGTACATAATGGTTTGTGCTTCTTGCTCTATTCCTATTTCAGAAGGAACATACTTACTTTTCTCAAGAAATAGCTGTTCATGATCATGGTAGTTTTGAGTGTCTAGTTCGTCATAGAGAACTAGGGGTAGCTGATGTGGTGGGTCTAAGTTTGTTTCAATTTCTTCTGACTGTTCTTCAATGTCCTCATCAGTGTGCAGAATAAAAGAGTTTAGGTCGGAATGCAAGGAATACATTGGGATGTTATCTGGCCTCTCTTGGCTACTAATCATGTATTTCATGTGTGACTCTTGATAGAGTATTCTTGTTTGGTCAAACATAGGAATATTGGCGTAGGACATATCAAGTTGAATATTCCCTTGGAGCTTGGCTCCCCAAGATCTGGATAGAAGCATTCCGCACTTGGGAGGAATGTCTGCTACCACTATGTCCATGATCAGATGTTTTGCGGGTATTTGGGCCAAACTAAAACAAAGATATTTGATCAAGCCTAGACATTTGACACTACTACACTTGGCGGAAATTCCGACACCTGTTTCCGACGCTTTTGACCAAATGTCGGAAATTTTCCCAAATTTTTTCCATCCCGCCCGAAACCAACGCTATACCGACATCTATAGAAAAGTGTTTCAATACTGACACTTAAAAAAGTGTCGCAATTGCGAAATTTAAAGGAATGCGTCGCAATTGCGACACCATGGCCCAAAGCGTCGCTATTGGGACGACTCTAAACGTCGCAACTGCGACACAATGTCTAGGTGTCGCCATTGCGACGTTTGGAGGCACCCGTCTTAATAGCGACGCCTTTTCCGCCATCGGTATAGCGACAGTTATTTTCGCGCTACATAAAAATACCAAACTTATATGGGCGCTACATAAAAATTCGAAACTTATATGCGCGCTACATAAAAATGATTTTATTGTTTCGTATTTGTCGCAATAGCTACATTAACGTTTGATATCACGCACGCATTCGCCCTCTGCTCTTGCAGAACAGCATTTTCCCTCAGCATTCGCGCTCAGCTCTTGCAGAACAGCATTTTCCCTCAGCATTCGCCCTCAGCGTTCGCCCTCAGCTCTTGCAGAACAGCATTCGCCCTCAGCTCTTGCAAAATGGTAAGTTCTTACTGCAGGCCCTTCCTCCTATAGTAGGGTTGACTCTATTTGGGTTTTTTTGGTCAATTCCATTGGATTGTGTTAGGCTGTAGGGTTCTGTGTAGATGTCAAGAGTCAAGATTCAATACTCTCTATTATCTTCATCACCCAATACAAGATTTAAATTTTTCCCAAAGAAACGCTTATTAATTTGGCAGCCATTATTTCTCCCTGCTTTAAAAACCCTACATTTAAATGAAAACAAGAATTGCATTTCAACTACAAAAATCTATTAGTGTTCAAATGTACATGTTTGGTTTGTTTTGAGGCTGTTCCCTCCTAAAATTTTGGTTCTGGTTTCTGTTTGGAGGGTTTGGCTGGTTGTCCCTAAGAGGGGTCTTTTCACTTATATTTTCCCACATTTTGGCCATGGACCTAACCAAGTCATCTATTCTAGGATCTAGGGAAGGGGATGAAGTGGAGACCTCATCTCGGTATGTGACTTTCCTTTCTGATCTAGTCCTAGCTCTTTTTTCTGCTAAGTTGGCTTCTGCTCTTATGGCTACTTTTTGCATTTCCTCTAAGGTAAGGGGGTACTTGTCTCTTAGCTGATAATTCATGTCTGGGTCAAAACCCTCGGGGAAATTTTCCAAGGCTGAACCAAGCGGGGGTTTGAAGTGAGGTGGGAGGGCGTTATACACACTGTTGAACCTAGTGCAGTATCCCTGGACAGTTTCCCCATTTTCCCGTTTTGGATTGTTATATTCTGACAGGATTTGAATGGGGTTCTTTTGGATTTCCCACTTGTTTATGAAGACTTGGTAGAGTTCTGGGAGGTTCTGGATGTTGTTTGGAGTTAATCTCTTAAACCATTTTTTGGGTTCCCCGCCCAGGCTTTGGGCGAAAATCCTCATTCTAATGGTCTCATCTTTTATTTCCATGTATTCAAAGGCATCGCTAATCCTATCTACATGTTGTTGAGCTATGGTAGTCTCAACTCCGATAAAGTGTGGGATTTTGGCTTGATAGTCATTTTTTAAGGGAGCCAAAGGCTGCGGCAATACCAAGGGTGCATACCAGGCTGCCATGACGAGAGCTAATGGATGATGTACAAGATGAGGGCTTGTGGGATGAGTTGAAGTGGTTTGAACAGTAGTGGTTTGGATAGGTGTGGCGGATGTACTTGGACTAGTGACCTAGTTTTGAGCAGATCTAGGATGGTAGGAGCCAAAGTGATGGACAAGCTGAAAGTCGGGAGGTGTGGTAGGTGAGGCTTCTCTACTAGGACTCTATGGTAGATCTAGGGGCTCAAAATCGTCAAAGTCTATCTTACTTTGTGACTTGCTTCTAAAAAGGGTTTTTGCTGATTTTAAGTCAAAGAGGGAATCTGGTAAGGCAGTAAGATGTTCAGGTACTGACCTTGTTTTATAGATGGACCTATCAGTAGCTAAATTTCCAGTTTCGGAAGCTTGCCACAAAATCTTCTCTGGGTCATCTACTATGATAGGGGGATTTGGGTCTGGATGAGATCTGGTGTTGATTCTTCGTGAAGCCAGATTTCGGGTCTAGAGTTTTAGAGAGGATGGTACTTTGTGATTGTTTTGAACGGATGGCCTCTCTAGGGTTTTACTAATGTGAAGGATGGTCAAAACAAAAAGGATGGACTAGTGGAGTCGCCAAGTGGATTTCTTATGAGAAATATGGTCCACCACCAACACTATCAAAGATGCTTGGGAAAACGTTTTATGGAAAACTTTGAGATGGAAACTTGCAAAGAAGATTGATTCACTTGGTTTCAACAGTTTGCTAGGTTGTATGGACAAGCTAATGGTTCTCTTGGCAAGAAGGCTTATGCTTATCTCCTATGTTCGGGTGAGGTTTTCTGAATCGCTAAGTTATACTTAGTTTGTCACTAATTACAGAGTTTCCACCCTAAGTTTATGTTTTTGGAAGGATGAGTTAGCAGAAAGGTATGGTTTATGAATTTTTGGTCTTTTATGGAGTTTTTAGGCCTACTGGAGGCTAGTGGAGTTGCCAAGTGGAACTTGGTTGTTTTTGTAAAGACGTAGCTATGGTCCATCACCAGTAACTAGGGAAAAGCCAATCTGGGAATGTTTTGGGGTTTTTGAGTTTTTATGTGCAGCCTATGGTTTATTAAAGTATTCTAAACCTGTTTCATCACTTTGCTAGGGTGGCGAGAACAAAAAGAGTTTAATCTAAATGGTTTTATGGACTACTTGCCTATGAGGTTTGGAAGAGTTTCCTACAACTGAATCATCATTTTGCTAAGATGGTGAAAGAGCTAGATTCTACTCTTCTAAGTTTGACTAAGATTTTGAGAGTTCCTAAGGGATACCTTGGATGTTTTGACTCAAAGTCCCGCCGTGATCGCCATTTTGTTAGTGAGCGGTGGGATAAGTCAATCAGATAGTATTCTTAAGGCTGCTTGGAATGTTTAGGGAGTCTAAGTCATTATCACTGTGAGTCCTGAATTAATGATCGCTAATATGTTAGTGTCCCATGATTTCGCCGATTGGCAAGCCAAATGACAAGCAGTAACATCAAACCAATTTTTGGAGCCCAAGGGCCTAGCTTTCCGCTAGAAGTCAGAAAATCTCTGCTTCAAACATCGGGGAAAACCACCCTGTCGGGACCTTAAGACAACTCCTTTTCCGTTTGGTATGGTGGCTCCGACTGGATTTAAAGGACCAGTTTCCTTATAACTAAATGGATTGGTTTGGATGGGTGGAAATGGGACTAAATTAACTAAAATAAAACTATCTAATTTAAACTAAATACTGGTAAAGAAATTCTAGCACTAACCCGGGTAATTATATGTGAATACAACTTAAGATTGTTCCAATTTAACAATAACCATGAAAATGTATTATTATTTAAATTGAAATGTGCATAAACAAATAAAGATAACTCTGTTTAAGAAATTAAACAGAGTTGTATTAACATATTGCATTCATCATTGTATACCATCTATATACACTTATGAAAGATAATGTTTCAATTATACTCAGAAATGATATATAAAAGGAAGCGTTGTGAAAACGAATATATATAAATGATAGCAATTTTAAAGCGAATATCATAAGACAGAAGAAATCAACAGTGAAAGGATAGAAATACCTCATTCATCTTGAAGACTTTCAAATGCAATGTGATACTCTAATCCAGTAACTCTGATGCAAAATCAAATTCCAAGGTACAGAAATGCAACACTTCAAAGATAATTCCACATGAAAATCACCAGATGTGATCCTTTTTAAAAAATATATAAGACAATGGAGTACAGAAATGCAATCTCCAAGTCCAAAAATATTAAGATCCAAGACCCCTCTCTAAATGCATGAGAGGGGTTTAAATACTACTTAACTAACTCTAAAAATAGTTTATTACAAAAATTAAGGATTCGGTTCAATGACCGTCCTTTTCCTAGGCTAAAATACAGTGAAATTAAAACTAAATCTATCTATCTATGAACTTGTTCTTTAAACTTGCAGGCATCTAGCATAGTTTTGAGAAGATGCGGTTGACCGACTTCAGAATTCAACTGTCCTGAAAAGACAGAGTCGGCAAGCGTAGGAGAAATCTTCTCTGTAGCATTGATGATACAATTAAGCACACTGTGCTGACTGTGTGGCTTCACCAAGTACATCCAGTATGAGTCCCAATTCAATCTTGTCAGCCCTTGGATGGATTTTGCTCTTTCTTCTGCCTTTTGCCTCCATTCTGTTTGCAGTTGATTTGCCCGTGGGAGATATCCTGGAACAGTTTTAGGAATCAAGTTAGCTTTGTGTAAATTGTCATTAACACAATCAGTGAGAGTGTTTGCCGCTGTAGCCGCCTCCTCTGCTGCCTTTTCTGCCCTTCTGATTTGTGCATCCCAGTTATTGAACAATATTTCTTTATGGTTTTCATTAATGATGGGTGCACCAGCTTTTCTGCCTTCTTCTGTCTTTTGCCATGCTAGATAATCATTGATCTTTTCATTAATAAAATCATAATCATTTCGTAAATCTACGACATGATTTGTGATTTTATCGCTTTCTTGGCACAAAGAATTCCATTGCAAGATTTTTTGGCAGAAAACTTCCTCTTGTTGCAGTAGTTGATTGGTCAAAGAGATAGTTTCTGAAATGAATTATGGAAGCTTAGGATCATCTTTATGCTGATCTCGGATAATCCGTATTTGTTTTTCTTTATCAGCCAAGCTTTTTTGATGTCCTATTTGCATTTCTTGAAGTTGTTGTTGTAACTCTTCAAGTTTCAAATGTGCTTCCTTATCGGCCTGTACCTGTTGCAATTGCTGTTGTAGAACTTTTACCTGTTCTTCTTTTTCATTCAACAAAAGTTTTATCTCAAATGCTTTGTCAATTGTTGCAGAAGCATAAGCTCCTGTCATTTGAGATAACTTAGTGAGATTATGAGTAGGTTCTGTGGCAGGATCTTTCCACAAAACATCTACTTGTTCTGGTTCAGTAGCAATTGCACTTTCTAATTTTCTCTTTTTCCTCTGTCTTTTCACTACTGCTTTGTATTTTGGGCTGTAGAATACATCTAGAGGAGGAATTTCCTCCACATTAAGTACAATTTCGGAGGATGGTGTGATTGGTATATGCTCTGTTACTGCGACTGTGCTGCTTGTTCCTGTGTTCAAAACTTTGGTTGTCTGGACAGGGGTCTGTACATTCTGTCCTTCTACATTAATCAATTGGTTGAAGGTTTCCCATTCTTTGTCTAATTCAATAATGACTGGCTGTTGCTGTACATTGGTTGGAGGAGGATTTGTCTGTTGAGAAGTCACAATTTGCTGTTGAGCAAGTTCTTTTGATTGTGCATAATCCTTAATGGATTCTTCCATTTTATCTTCCTTTTCATTAGACTTCTTGGAATGTTCAGAATCTCTGTCAGATTTTGATTTAGATTTATCTGTGCTTGAACTGCCGTTAAGACTAACACTAGGAGTTTGCTCCCTTGCGGGCTCTAAGCGTAGATTATCCAAAGGAATAGGAGTTAGTCTTCTTTCTCTGTAAAGTTTGAATTCCTGGAATTCCTCTGGAGATAACTGCGTTTGAGCTGAATTCAAAACTTCTTTAAATGAATTTCTTGCTTGGAACATATCATCAAAAAGATCCTATTCCCTGGAAAATTCCCTTACTCCGATTGTATTGGTAAAATTCTTAACAATATCATCTAGGTCGAATAACCTTCTCGAAAATTTGAACAGTTGTAGACATGTAATGTTGCCTATCTCTTGGAATGCATGACCAATATCAAACAGTGAAAATGTTCCACATTTTACAGGAAATTGTGGCCAAATGCCTTTTTTCTTCTCTTTTAAATCTTTTGTTATACCTCCCTGGCCACAAGTTTGATAAGCAATTTCCCGAGCTACAAGTCTATCTGGAACATATAGGGGTAAAACATGGGGAGAAGAATAACTTCCCAAAACCCTAATATAAGTGAACAATTCTTCTCCAAACCATCTTGCGACGGGGAGAATATCAACCTCTGTTTCTGAGGATAACCTTGGGGCATCCTTATTATACAATGTTCTGTACAATGGTAGCATTATTCCATGACAAATTTGGTAAAAATGGGGGATAAACTTAGACTCCCATAGTTCTTTATGGTACACATGAATGGGAAAAGGATCGTGGATAGTCCATTGCCAGCCCATCACAGGGAATTTAGAGATATAATAGATGGCGTCCATGACATAAGCAGATAAATAAAAAGGCAGATAAACCCGCTAAGAAACATTTCGTTTGGACCGGTAGTGAAAAATAGAAGTGGTCAAATTATTAGATAGGATTTTGGCCCAGTCTACAATTGTAGAATTAACGACCGCATTCAACAAAGGAAGCCATTCGGGTAAGATCATATTTATGTTAGGCTTTCCAAAAAGCCTGCATAACATGGAAGCAGTGAAACAATAAGGAGAGGTAAGTGAACCCGTGCTGTACATACCTTGTTTTGTTTTTCTTCAATGGTTCACTTCTTTTGGTCCACTCCTTTGTGCATTCTGCCAAATTTGCATGTTCTCTGGAAAATTCTTCCATAAATTGCTTGTTGTAAGTCGCCTGAGGTTTTGGCAACTTATACATTAATCTCAGATCTTCTGTGGTGAATGACCCGATTAGCTCTTCAGATGGGGTCCTAAATTGCCTGTCTGAACTATCGGTGTTGTCCAGCACCCATCTCACCATGTCTGTATATGGGAGAATCCTTGGCCTTGCCGCTATTCTATGCAAAAATGAGCAAGCCAGTTCTCTAAGGGTTGCCTCAGACATATTACTGGAACCTGCTGTAGCTACAACTTTCATCACCACAGGATTTTCTTCCTCTAACAGATTATACATTCATTCCCAAGTGGATATACCGGCATCCTTATTACAAGCGGTGTCTGCATACAGCGAAGCCATTTCTCTGTTTTAAGAACTCGAGCTCTTCTCCTTCTTACCCATAGTGTTTCGTGAAAGCTTTGTATAGACGTTTTCTCCTTCGTGCCTGCGTTTTACGAGTAAATGAGAGTACCCTATAGGGAACAACAAAGAAAAATGCACATAGAAATTGCTGTTCCCTATAGGGAACAATAGCTGTTCCCTGTAGGGAACAACAGTTGTTCCCTGTAAGGAACAACAAGGGAAAATACACACGATCATTGCTGTTCCTTAGAGGGAACAACAACTATTCCCTAGAGGGAACAATAAAGGAAAAATAGAAAAAAGAAAAAAATAAATAAAGTATAATCTATTATCAAGCAAATCCAATCAAACAGAAAGTTAAATTTATGTACAGGTTGCCCTCCTCACCAAGAATTTGCATTGTGGAATCTTCCCGTATCTGTTGGTAAAAGGATTCCCTTGTAAACGGTTTGTGATAGAGGTGTACTCGATGTTCGTTTGCTTTAAAAGAGTGGCCAGACCCATCAATGGTGGCTAATGTAAAGGTGCCATTATCATGCATCTCTTGTATCTCATAGGGGCCTAACCATCTGGTTTGGAGTTTTCCCAAGAAATCTTGGAACCTAGAATCATATAATAGTGCCCAATCAACTTCATGGAAGATCTTCTTCTTGATGAGGGCATCATGCCATTTCACTCTTTTTTGTTGGATTAGTGCAGTATGTTGCAGAGCTGATAGCCATATTTCATCCAATTCATTGATTTGACATAGCCTATTGATCTGTGCTTCGTGTTAGGGTCTCGTGATTTGGCTGATTGGCAAACCAAATGACAGTGTAACATCAAACCAATATTTGGAGCCCAAGGACCTAGCCTTCCTAGACTCAGAGAGGGCTCTCTCTATATGTGTAAGTGATATCTCTGTGTTTGCTTATTGTGCTATGATTTTAGGCTAGTTATGAAGTAAGTTTTTTGGTTTTGGTTTTTAGGTTGTGAGGGATGAAACTGATCAAAGATATAAGATAGGTAAAAAGATGTCAGATCAATTGGGCTATGGGGTCGAAAAGGTCAAGAAAGCTATCAGATGGTGATACAAGGCTGTTTAAGGGCCGATTTGATTTGAGGTAGAAAGGATCTTTGGGAAAAATGGAATAAAATGGACATCAAGTTTGTGAATAACAAAGGATTCCAAGCATAACTAGTTTAATAGCTGACACAAACATGGTATGGAAAACCATTAATCATGAGAAATGTAACTATAGGCTAATAAAAACATAGAAATAAACATTCAAGCCATGCATAGAGATATATGACTCTCTAACTTTGGGAAATGGCTATCATACTTTGGGGAAATACACTTAAGACAGACAAACAACTTAAATAACTATGTCGGAACGCCTAAACACAGTACTTCAAGTTATTGGGCATTTTGAAAATAAGATTACATAGTCTTAGACAAAGGGCAAGATCAGAACAAGACCTCCTTGGTTCAACAAATGACAATCTAATCAGTCAAAGAGAAATTTCATGGATGGAGCTATGGCTAGCCATGAGTAAGTAGGGCATACCGTAAATCGTACTTAGCATGCATAAAACCATGAATGAAATAAGAAACACTATCTTTAAGTTATTAAAGATCAATCAAGAATTCTTTAATGTGACTAAGGATGAAGAAAACATGGAAGCTATGAAGAAACATGAAATTTGAGGTGCCTCCAAGGGCATGTCTCAAATTTGTTCTCTACTATTCTATAGCAAGCAAGAAACATGGATTCATGAATGAAAACTAGGAAACAAAACAAAGAGAGAGACACTATACCATTCTACCAAGTCATGGAATCCAACAACAATCCTCTTTCATCATCCAAGAACATCGAAGAGACTATCCAAAAGCATGAGACAAGTATTTATTCCAAAGATTATATGACCATATATTTCTTCTATCATCAAGTTCAGCTTTGTTTAAAATGAAAGCCTTTGGAATATATAGGCTCAAGTGAGAAAAACCTCCTAGTTCAATTTGCACTCTCATTAGCCTATTCAAAATATCTAAACTTGTCCTTGATGCTTTGCAAACCCCAAGGCACAAAATATCTCATAAAATATCTAAAAAATGCTAAAAGAGGGAAATAAATTGACTTTTCATAACTTCTCATGTGCAAAAATAGCTAAACGCACATGAGGAAAAAGCAGTTTTTAAAGGTTCAATTTTTACAAAAAAACTCAAAAATTATATCAGCAAAAGGTCCCCTGACTTGCCGGAAACCTTTGGCAGCCTTCCTGATGTCGAAACGATGCTCATGATAGCTCGTTGGAAAGATCTAAGTGTCTACTTTCTGGAGAAACTAGAATTTTCCCAATCGGAGGACTATAAGTCCTCCAAAAATAGGCCTGTGTGTAAAAAACCAAAAAAAAAAAGAAGGCTTGCTGATAGACCGAGTAGAGTGTAGAAAAAGCGGGCATTTTTCGCCATTTCGGGGGAGAAAATGATCTTCAAATGTCCTGAAAATTGCTAAGTGTGTGATCCTAAAGTTATGGCATCCAATGATACCCTTATCCTCCTTTTTTGATCCCCAAACTGAAATGGCGAAACCCATGAGTTTTGACCAAAAACCCAAAAATGCCAAAAAACCAAAATATGTCGAAAAACGCCCAAAATTGGTGAGCATGACCCTCAAGGGTTCTCAGCAACATTTTGTGAAGCAGAGGCCAAAATATGAAGTCCTAATATGTCTTTCCTCACTTTCCGTGCCGGGCGCTTCCCTTTAGCCTCCTTGAGCTTTTCTTGAGCAGCCTTCAACTTGCGCCGGGCAAACTGATTTAAATTTTTTTAATGCATCATCATTCTCCTTTGAAGGTCTAAATCCCTATTTGCCTTCTCCAATTTCCTTTCCAAGTGGTCATTGACTCTCTCAAACCATGCCTCCTTATTGTTCTCTATCTCCTGCTCAAACAATGCAGTGAGAAGGGTATATTGGAGAAGGGCATTTTCCTCTTCTTTTTGCTTCTCAAGGGCCTTTTTAAGCCCCATGGTTCTAGGCCTCTTTCGCCTAGGCTGATCTTCGCCTTCACTTTCAAAAAACTCACCCATGAGTTCTTCCAACCTTGCTTGGGCTTTGGAGGCCTCCTTCTTGTACTTAGTCACCCGTGTCTCATAAACAACCATATGGACACTCATTTCCCTATTTTGGATTTGCAAAAAATGATTGAAATTCCTGGCTCTATGAAGATGATCCTTCAAAGCATCAATTTGGCCTTCTCTATGGATTAAGAGGTTTTCTAGAATCCGGGCCTCATTATCACTATCATTGCTTTGGATTGGGATGATGTCGAAAGCACTCTCTTGTTCATGACTGCCTTCTTCCTTACCCTTCCCTTTGCTTTGGGTGGCTATTCTAGTGCTCTTCCTTCTAGGAAAATCAATCATGGGATTCTTTGGCAATTTTCCTTTACTGTGGAGGGCCCTTGTCACATTTGGAGTGACAACCCTAGGCACTCTCTTCTTTGTTGTCCGGGGCTTGGCATTTTTAGGAGAAGAGGGCATGGCCCCTTACCTTTGTCGCCTTGTTTCTCTTCTTTTTGAGTTTGTTGTTCTTATTGAAGAGGCTACTCTTCCTGAGGAGGCTGCTGTGTATCATCTTTTGGCTGCCCTTGCTCATCACTGTCATGCCCTTGTTCATAATCTTCATGCTGCTGCTCTGTCTCATAAGGCTGCTGTGTGTCCTCTTTTGACTGTTCTTGCTCATCACTATCATGCTGCCCTTGCTGCTCTGTCTCACCCTCACTGTGTTGCTGTGTGTCATCATAGGGCTATTATTCACCCTCATCATGAGTCTGTTGTTCACCCTCATAACTTTCATGCTGCTGTTCAACACTTTCTTCCTCGTCCCCTTGCTGTTGTTCATCATGCTGCTGCCCTTCATCATCAGTTTGTTGTTCTTCATGCTGCTACCCTTCATCCTCTTCCTCATCATCATGATCATGCTCTTCTCCCTCTTCAGTCTCTTCTTCTTGTTCTGTAGTAAATTTGAGCCTTTTAGGAATAGGTCTGCTAGAAGAAGGCGAGGGATGATGAGTAGGAGATGTAGGGGATGTATGGACTAGAGGGACAGTGGAGAAATCCGAATGAGTGATGAAAACATCCCAAGAGACCTCTCTCTTTTAAAGTTGATGAAGAATGATGATATTCATAAGAGAGTGATGGAAGAGACAGGCTATTTGCTGTGAAGGAGGCTTCTCCTGGATAGTGGAGGCCATTTTCTCAATGCTCTTGTGTAAGAAGAAAGGAAGATTTAGCAATCTAGCCCTAGTGAAATGCATGAGCAGTCGAATGTGATATGCATAAATTCAGGAGAATCTTCCCTCACAAGTGAAGTACTTCATGATAATCTTCATGAGAGGGGCGTAGCTGGCTAAAAGATATGAGAAAGGGAAAATACAAGGACATGACTCTCTGTGCTCAGGCTTTAGAAAGGGCTTGTAATCATTTGAGTCCAAATGGCTTTGTTTGAACCATTTCTCACTAATATAGGGAATTTTAGTGGCCTTGGAGATGGATCTTGGGGAGAATTTGAAGTCAAGGCCTGCCAACTGGAAATTCTTGTCTCGCAACCTCAAAGCGCAAAGATGTGTCAAAGGAGAGAAAATCTTCACCTCTTGCACCCTTTGAAAAAAATCTAAACACCCGACCTCATGGAAATTGAACAATACTGATGGGTGGGCATTCACTTCTTCAGTGGAAATAGGTTCATATCTCTTATGCAATCCAATCCTACTATCCTGCCTGGGAGGCATCTTGTTATGGATGCTCTCTGCAAAACCAAAATGCCTCAAAAAGGATTTCTTGAAATGTGTTCTCAAACAAAAGTCTGCCTTCTTTGTCAATCACTTTTTGATCAAGGTAAAATTGCTTCAAAGCTGTGTAAAAATGTTTTCTTTGCTATTAGGTCTCTGCTCCTCTCAGAACACTGCTCTTCCTCCCTTTGTATTCCAAACAACCAATATTTATAATGACAAGTGCACAGTCAAACAAAATGCATACATAGTCAAGTGATCTCTGTGTTAGTGTAAGGTTACCAAGATCTTTGTGTTTTGGTGTGAGCACAAACAACCCTGTAACAGACAAACACCCCTCTTAATCAAAACACGGTTCTTGTATTCACTATTCCTCACACAGATTTTGACAATACCTCCAAATGGAAATTTACAGCTTCATACACTAAAGTTTGTTTTATGGACAAATTGGCGGCCCTGGCTCTGTTCTTCACCACACTGAGGAAAAATTGTAATGACAAAACACTTGTAGAAGGATCACCGCTGTTTGAAATTAGGCCTACTATCTCACTTTTCAAACCCTGTCTTTTCCTCCCTTTAAACAGTTTCTCCACCTTTAAACATTGTTTTGAGGGCAGTTTGTATGGTCTTTTCATAGCAATAAAAATCCAGCAGTTTCACTATGTCAGGGTTTGGGCAAAAAAAACCACAACAACTCTTGAGTTTTAAACCAAAAGATCAAACCTCCCAAGCACTGTTTTCTCCACTCTATTTTCTGACAGAGGTCATGGATGTATCTCGGTCTTTGGGGGCAGCTCTAGGTTCTTTGGAACTAATGAATCATTTCACTAACCTTACACTGTGACAACCTTTCAAAATATTCACTCAAATTACCTTGATTTACACTACGACTTTCACTGTCTCAAACACCATCTAGCAGTTTGAAATTTGTAAGGGGGCAAAACAAAATACCTTAAAAAATGATGGCAGGCTTTGCTTGAGGGTCGGAGCAGCTTTCAAATCATTTTTCAGGCATGTTGATGGTTTTAAACAAGTGCGGCACATTTGCTGTGGAAAGCGCCGTGTAAAAGGAGGCTGTCGGGTCACTGTCGGGCCGACGTGACCGACTCTTACAGGCGCACCACGCGCTGCTACAGGCGTGCCGTGCGACTGTGTATTCCCTTTGTAAAATTGCGTCTGAACGCGCCGCGCAACTCTACAGGCGCACCGCGTGGTCTAAAAACCCGAAAACTCTGTGTTTTTTCCCGAAAACTTCCTCTTTGGTCTTGTGAACAGCAAAAGGGAAGTGTTGTTTGTTTTTTGGGAGTTTAAAAAGGGGTTGCAACGGTCCCTTTATCCTCCTTTGAACGCAAGAATCAATTACCTTTGAGTTGGATTTGTGAGGGTTTGGAAGACTTCTCTCTTTAAACCACTGCCTTTGTCCATTTGAAAAGAAAACAAAATGATTTTGAACGTGTTATGAAGGGCCCATATTTTGAATAGCGTTGGTAAAAAGGTCTGTGCGTACTAATTGAACAGTTGTAATAGCTATGACTCTTTTCCTCTTATAATAAAATCATTCCAAGGGTCAAACTCTGTTCACTGTGTTTATACATTTGAAAAGTAACCTCTACCACAGCTGACCCTTTAGTGACACCTTCAAAATGGGAAAACTGCTCAAAACATATCAATGAGTGATGAAACCTCTTTTGCCATTTTGCAAGGAGATGACTTATCTCTTTAAACTTGGTTGACAGCTTCTGCTTCTGAATGTGGGTGCCAAAAACATAATTGCCTTCACTCATGCTTTACCATTCTCTGTTCATCAAAGGGGACTTCTTTTAGACCTCTCCTTTACTTGGAATGCAACAGTGAGGTTCCTTTGACCTTTTCATAAGGAAAATGCCTTCATTTGAAAATGGTGACATGCCTTATTGGCTTTGAAAGTTTTTTCAAAATCTGAAACACATGCCATAAACCTTCTTGCATATTTATGGACATAGGTGCTTAGTTGCAATGTATTTTTGGAAAACTAAACTCAGATCACCTTCTGTCCATTATGATAAGTAATTTCGAAAGAAAATTTACATGAAAAGAAAGAGCAGGATCCTTTGAAAAACAATCATCACTCTTAGGCCTGTGTCATTACCCATCTCTCAACCACTTATCAACTTTTTTTTGTTTAAAGGGAATAGAGGCTAAATTTTAAACCTGTTCATCAAGGAGATGAGTTTTTGTAACCTTTAAGGAATTTATACCCCTCAACCAGGTTTGTCCATTTCTTGGCTTTAGACTGTCTTTGAAAGAGAATCTATAATAGGAGATGAGTCATATTCTTTGACATTTTATAGCGCTCATGCTTTTTCTTTGTTTTTTGACATGATTGCCCTATTCAGAAGCTTTCGACTGTCTTCTGCTGCTCTTACCATTTGTCTCTTAATCAGTCAAAACCTGAGATCAATCACTGCTCTGGCCCTCTGCTTATAGATGAAGGAGGCCTATTTTGACCAATGCTTGGTTTCTTTTCAACTTTTGTCTCAGTCAAAGGAAGAATGTTTGATGAATCATACTGATAGTGGCTTCTCTTGTACATGATGGCTGAAGTTAGTTTGAACCCAAGACTATTTGACTCTTTTGGTCATTTGTTTAGCAATCTTTCTTCAATGATGATGAACCTATTAGCTTCAGATTACTCAAATAATAGTGAACTTATGCAAATCATTTTTAAATCCCACTGCTTTACCTCTGCTTATAAATGAAGGAGGCACTCTTAGTCTTCAAACCCTAAGCTTATGAAATGAAGGAGGTTCTTCAGTCTTCAAACCCTCTGCTTATAGATGAAGGAGGTTTTTTAGTCATGTCATATCATCAGCCTTTTGACAGTGTTATTTTTCGTTTCACTGTCCTTTCGGGATTTGACTGTGATCGCAAGAGCTTAATGAAAAACTCTCTGCTCTGTAGCTGCATCCCAAGCTCAAGATCACATTGAGAAGCAACTGTCTTCTCATGTGGAGCCAAAAAATGTGTTCTGGGATGCTGGTATGTCTCTATCCTTGAAAGATCCATTTAAAACACTGTAAAAACACCTAAAATCAGTTTGACCTATGGTACACGTATTGCTGAGACTTGAGGGTGTATTAGTGGCGCGACCTAGGGCTGTAACCAACTTTATTTGCAGGATGGGAAGGTTTTTTATGACTGGTCTATAGCAGGTAGAGGTTCTTTGGCTTTAGAGTGGTTTTCCAAGGGAGAAATGCCTAAAGCGCCACTACCTAACTTAGGGGGGACTTTTTGGATAGATTTGGATTGTTTCTTTGGAGCTGATGGGAAAACTAGTATGGCTGAGGCTAGAAAGGACTTGATAATGAGGTTTCATCTCATCATGGGTTGACTGAAAGGTAAGAGGGAAAACAATTTATGGGTGTTTTTCGGCTGGAAAATTTGACATTTTTTTAGATCAGCTGCTAGAAAACTTGGCTGTTACAACTAATCATCACCAACAAGTGAAAAATACTGATGACTAACAGTGGCCCCATTTGGGGAGGGTAGGTCCTTTTCAGGAGGTGTCCAGAATTTCAGATCTTTGGCTTATGAAGACCAGTGCCTTACTCATTGGCACAAATTTCATTCTTCCTTGATGCTACTTTTTAAAAATGACAGCATGATTAGCATCAATGATATTTCTACCTACCCAACTATCTTTCCTAACATTTTTTCTTCTTTTGGGTGCATTTGGACTAGCAACCCTTTTGACAATATATATTTTTTCTTTTTGGAAAATGAACCTATCTAATTCTACACTTATATCCGCCAGGAGTTCAGATTAAACTGATTAACTCCTTCATTACTCTACCTACGCTAGATCAATTGTCAAGGTTAAGCTGTTTGACAGGATTTTGTTCTCTAATCTAAAACACAAAATTTAAAAGATGATCAAATCAGGGTTAGTCAGTCTGATTTGTCATGTATTTGTGGCATGAAAGATAAGTTGCACACAAATATTGTTTTGCATAGAATGGAAACTAGGAAAAACGGGGCTAAGATGCACAATTTTTTTGTCATCCCCGCTTCCCTCTTTGGTTCTGTTTTGAGCATGTGGAACCAGTATCTTTTCCTAATCTACTCTCTTTGATAAGTCAAGCTTACACAATGTTGACCATCTTTTTCACTCACTAACTTATCAACAAATAAATTTAAAACATGTTCAGCTATGATTAGGCTAGATAATTGAACAAGACATTTGAGTACTAGTAGCGGCTTTTAGACTTGCATGCTTTCTGAATGAATATTTTTTGGAACATGGGGCCTCTTTCTATTTTTTCGACTGCCCTCTTTTCTATTCTTCTATTGTTTTTGACTTTTCTGTTTTATCTATTTTTCAAACAGTGGTATATACAATGATTGAAAATGTTTTAAACTCAGAAATCTTGGAAATGATGAAACTTAAGCATCTTATCCTCTTAAGGATCTCCTACCATTCTTGGCCCATCTAGTTCTTGAAAAGAAAAATTGGGAAAGTTTTATCTTGTAACATGACATAAGGATTCATGCATGAATCTCTGAACAAACCCGTATCTTCCCACTGTACCTCTTTGTAACTCTGATTTCCACTCCTTCCTTTACTGTACACCTTCTTTAAGTAATGCATATACTCTTTGTCATTTTTGAAATAAATAATGACATCATTAAGGTATGCCAAAATGCAAAAGTTCAGGACTGGAAACATGGCCTTCAAGAGAATATTTTTTATATCCGGTGGTTTTGCAATTCTGAGTCTGAAACTAGAACTACTTCCAGCATACTGAAAAAAATCTTTGAGTTGTCTGCTTTGCAAGAGAATCATTTCGCTATAACCTGAAACATCATCTCGCAAAGGCATATGATTAAAAGAACTTATCATCGGTATATCATGGTCTTGGGTAGGAAGGATAAAATTTCTGTTATAGGGATGTGCATTAGTGTTTCTAAAATCAAAACATACCCTATGACCAACCATTTTATCTTTGATTATTACTGATTGGTTCAGATTTTTGTATTTTCTTTTGTCGAAGTTGTTTCTTGGAGTAATGGTAGTGGCATAGTGTTTCTCATAGTTTTCTCTACATGATGTAGTATTCTGCATGAGATTGCCAATTCTAGTAGTTCTAAGTCTTTGATGAAATGACAAGATATTAGCCAGTTCAAGTAACTTAGGTATGCTTGGACTGCAGCTATCATGTTTTCTCATAAGAAGTTTATCAGGTGTTTTTTCTGGATTTTGAGCTGTTATGGCTACAGTAGAGGTTTCACTTGCAGTGGAAGAGTTATGTGATGGTAAATCTTTGAGGTATGGTAAAAACATTAAGCTTCCCTGCTCCTGGGTTTTGAAAAGGTTTGTGATATGTAAGTCTTCTAATGCCTTTATTCTGAAAATTTTTCCTGATGTTACTGCTGATGTTTGACTAAGGTTTGAGAAATTCACTTGATAGTACATAATGGTTTGTGCTTCTTGCTCTATTCCTATTTCAGAAGGAACATACTTACTTTCCTCAAGACATAGCTGTTCATGATCATGGTAGTTTTGAGTGTCTAGTTCATCATAGAGGATTAGGGGCAGCTGATGTGGTGGGTCTAAGTTTGTTTCAATTTCTTCTGACTGTCCTTCAATGTCCTCATTAGTGTGTAGAATAAAAGAGTTTAGGTCGGAATGCAAGGAATACATTGGGGTGTTATCTGGCCTCTCTTGGCTACTGATCATGTATTTCATGTGTGACTCTCGATAGAGTATTCTTGTTTGGTCAAACATAGGAATAGTGGCATAGGACATATCCAATTGAATATTTCCTTGGAGCTTGGCTCCCCAAGATCTGGATAGAAGCATTCTGTACTTGGGAGGAATGTCTGCTACCACTATGTCCATGATCAGATGTTTTGCAGGTATTTGGGCCAAACTAAAACAAAGATCTTTGATCAAGCCTAGACATTTGACTCTACTAGAATCAAATGAATATAAGTCTTTGTATGGTCTTGTGATTTCTAGGCCTAATCTTTCCATTACAACCTTGGGCATAAGATTATGCGAGGCGCCAGAGTCTAGCATGGCATTGTGAAGGATTTGGTCGTGGATATTCATACTGATGTAAAAGGGGAGAGTGGTTCCCTCTTGGAATTTTCCTTCTATTTTCGAACCAAACAACACTTCAGGAGTGTCATCAGCTAGATTAAGGGTGTTCACATCATTCCCTAGATTCAGGAACTTTAACACTTGGGATTTATAAGGGCCTTGGGCGATGAGCTCGGTAAGAGGCATGGTGATCTTTATTTTGACGATTTCACCCTCAAAACTAAAAGGTAGTTGTAGTTTAGACATGTTTGTTTTAGCTTTTTCAGCCATGACCTTCTCTATGTTCTGAGTTTGCTGGCTCTGTTTCGGGATTTTGTTTGCCACAGCCACCTTGGGAATCTTTGTGGAAGTACTTGGAATATCTGAGTTAGGATTAGTTTGGGTAACTCTATCTTTGTTTTGGTCATTTTTCCCGACCATGATTTTTTTGTTGTTTACTGCTTTCTTAAGGATGGTATCAGGGGTTTTAGCAATGTCTGAACTACCTTTCTTGGAGTTGTCTTGATTTTTTCTTCTTCTAAGATCATACTGCCTGTGATCTTCTATTATAGCATTCTGAAAATCTATAGCAGGATCCTCGGGATCTTCATAGTTGGTTTCATCTTGATTTGGAGAGAAGAATGCTTGTTCTTCTTCCGTGAGGTACACCTCACTCTCATTATCAGACCCTATGAGGTTCAAATGATTTTCATCAATGGGTTTTGTATCCCTATCATCTTATTCCACATAATTTTCATTAAATGGTGGCCTAATTTGTTGGTCATTTTCCCTTGGTTTGTTTTGAGGCTGTTCCCTCCTAAAATTTTGGTTCTGGTTTCTGTTTGGAGGGTTTGGCTGGTTATCCCTAAGAGGGGTCTTCTCGCTTATCGTTTCCCACATTTTGGCCATGGACCTAACTAAATAATCTAGTCTAGGATCTACGAGAGGGGATGAAGTGGAGACCTCATCTCGGTAGGTGACTTTCCTTTCTGATCTAGTCCTAGCTCTTTTTTCTGCTAAGTTGGCTTCTACCCTTATGGCTACTTTTTGCATTTCCTCTAAAGTAAGGGGGTCCTTGTCTCTTAGCTGATAAGTCATGTCTGGGTCAAAACCCTCGGGGAAGTTTTCCAAGGCTGAACCAAGCGGGGATTTGAAGTGAGGTGGGAGGGCGTTATACACACTGTTGAACCTAGTGTAGTATCCCTGGACACTTTCTCCATTTTCCCGTTTTAGATTGTTATATTCTGACAGGATTTGAATGGGGTTCTTTCGGATTTCCCACTTGTTTATGAAGAGTTGGTAAAGTTCTAGGAGGTTGTGGATGCTGTTTGGAGTTAAGCTTTTAAACCATTTTTTGGGTTCCCCATCCAGGCTTTGGGCGAACATTCTCATTCTGATGGTCTCGTCTTCTATTTCTATGTATTCAAAGGCATCGCTAATCCTATCTACATGTTGTTGAGATGTGGTAGTCTCAACTCCAGTAAAGTGTGGGATTTTGGCTTGATAGTCATTTTGTAAGGGAGCCAAAGGCTATAGCAACACCAAGGGTGCGTACCAAGCTGCCATGATGGGAGCTAATGGGTGATGTACAAAATGAGGGCTTGCGGGATGAGCTGAAGTGGTTTGAACAGTAGTGGTTTGGATCAGTGTGGCAGATGTACTTGGACTAGTGACCTGGTTTTGAGCAGATCTGGGGTGGTAGGAGCCAAAGTGATGGAGAAGCTGAAATTCGGGAGGGGTGGCAGGTGAGGCTTCTCTACTAGGACTCTGTGGCAGATCTGGGGGCTCAAGATCATCAAAGTATATCTTACTTTGTGACTTGCTTCTAAAAAAGGGTTTTTGCTGATTTTAAGTCAAAGGGGGAATCCTGCAAGGAAGTGAGATGTTCAGGTACTAATTTTTATTTACGGATGGACCTATTGGTAGCTAGATTGCTAGTTTCGGAAGCTTGCCACAGAATCTTCTCTGGGTCATCTACTATGATAGGGGGATTTGGGTCTAGATGAGCTCTGGTGCCGATTCTTCGTGAAGCCAGATTTTGGGTCTTGAGTTTAGAGAGGATGGTATTTGTGAATTTTTTGGATGGATGGCCTCTCTAAGGTTTTACTAATGTGAAGGATGGTCAAAACTAAAAGGATGAACTAGTGGAGTTGCCAGGTGGATTTCTTATGAGAACTATGGTCCACCACCAACACTATCAAAGATGCTTGGGAAAAAGTTTTATAGCAACTTTGAGATGGAAGCTTGCAAGGAAGAGAGATTCACTTGATTTCAACAGTTTGCTAGGCTGTATGGACAAGCTAATGGTTCTCTTGGCAAGAAGGCTTCTGCTTATCTCCTATGTTTAGGTGAGGTTTTCTGAATCACTAAGTTATACTTAGCTTGTCATTGATTACAGAGTTTCCACCTTAAGTTTAAATTTTTGGAAGAATGAGTTAGCAGAAAGGTATGGTTTATGAATTTTTGGTTTTTTTATGGAATTTTTAGGCCTACTGGAGGCTAGTGGAGTCGCCAGGTGGAACTTGGTTATTTTTGTAAAGATGTAGCTATGGTCCATCACCAGTAACTAGGGAAAAGCCAATATAGGAATTTTTTGGGGTTTTTCTGAGTTTTTATGTGCAACCTATGGTTTATTTAAAGTATTCTAAACCTGTCTCATCACTTTGCTAGGGTGGCAAGAACAAAAAGAGTTTACTCTAAATGGTTTTATGGACTACTTTCCTATGAGGTTTGGAAGAGTTTCCTACAACTGAATCATCATTTTTCTAAGATGGTGAAAGATATAGATTCTACTCTTCTAAGTTTGACTGAGATTTTGAGAATTCCTAAGGGATACCTAGGATGTTTTGACTCAAGGTCCCACCATGATCGCCATTATGTTAGTGAGCGGTGGGATAAGTCAGCCGGATAGTATTCTCAAATGTCTCTAAAGATTTACGGAAACTAAGTTTGTTTATCACTCAGAGTCCCACCGTGATCGCCATTATGTTAGGGTCCCGTGATTTGGTTGATTAGCAAGCCAAATGACAGTGTAACATCAAACCAATATTTGGAGCCCAAGGACCTAGCCTTCCTGGACTCAGAGAGGGCTCTCTCTATATGTGTAAGTGATATATGTGTGTTTACTTATTGTGTTCCGATTTTAGGCTAGTTATGAAGTAAGTTTTTTGGTTTTGGTTTTTAGGTTGTGAGGGATGAAACTGATCAAAGATATAAGATAGGTAAAAATATGTCAGATCAACTGGGCTATGGGGTCGAAAGGGTTAAGAAAGCTATCAGATGGTGATACAAGGCTGTTGAAGGGCCGATTTGATTCGAGGTAGAAAGGATCTTTGGGCAAAATGGAATAAAATGGACATCAAGTTTGTGAATAACAAAGGATTCCAAGCATAACTAGTTTAATAGCTGACACAAACATGGTAGGGCAAACCATTAATCATGAGAAATGTAACTATAAGCTAATCAATACATAGAAATAAACATTCAAGCCATGCATAGAGATATATAACTCTCTAACTTTGGGAAATGACTATCAGACTTTGGGGAAATACACTTAAGACAGACAAACAACTCAAAACACTATGCTGGAACACCTAAACACAGTATTTCAAGTTATTGGGCACTTTGAAAACAAGATTGCATAGTCTTAGACAAAGGGCAAGATCAGAACAAGACCTCCTTGGTTCAAAAAATGACAATCTAATCAGTCAAAGAGAAATTTCATGGATGGAGCTATGGCTAGTCATGAGTAAGCAGGGCATACTGTAAATCATACTTAGCATGCATAAAACCATGAATGAAATAAGCAACAATATCCTTAATTTATTAAAGAGCAAACAAGAATTATTTAATGTGACTAAGGATGAAGAAAACATGGAAGCTATGAAGAAACAGGAAATTTGAGGTGCCTCCAAGGGTATGTATCAAATTTGTTCTCTATTGTTCTATAGAAAGCAAGAAACATGGATTCATGAATGAAAACTAGGAAACAAAACAAAGAGAGAGACACTATACCATTCTACCAAGTCATGGAATCCAACAACAATCCTCTTTCATCATCCAAGAACTCCAAGAGAATATCCAAAAGCATGAGACAAGTATTTCTTCCAAATCTTATATGACCATATATTGCTTCTATCATCAAGTTCAGCCTTGTTTACATTGAAAGCCTTTGGAATATATAGACTCAAGTGAGGAAAACCTCTTAGTTCAATTTGCACTCTCATTGGCCTATTCAAAATATCTAAACTTGTCCTTGAGGCTTTGCAAAGCCCAAGGCACAAAATATCTCATAAAATATCTAAAAAATGCTAAAAGAGGGAAATAAATTGACTTTTCATAACTTCTCATGTGCAAAAATAGCTAAACGCACATGAGGAAAAAACAGTTTTTAAAGGTTCAATTTTTACAAAAATACTCAAAAAATACATTAGCAAAAGGTCCCCTGTCTTTCCCGCAACTTTTGGCAGCCTTCCTGATGTCGAAATGAGGCTCATGATAGCTCGTTGGAAAGCTCCGAGTATCTAATTTTTGGAAAAACTTTAATTTTCTCAATCTGATGCCTGGAAGTCCTCCAAAAATAGTCCTGTGTGTAAAAAACCAGAAAATAAGGTTTGCTGATAGACCGGGCAGAGTGTAGAAAAAGCGAGCATATTTCACCATTTCGGGGGAGAAAATGATATTAAAATGTCCTGAAAATCACTGAGTATGTGCTCCTAAAATTATGGCATCCAATGATACCATTCTCCTCCTTTGATGATCCTCCAAACTGAAATGGCGAAGCCCATGAGTTTTGGCCAAAAACCCAAAAATGCCAAAAAACCAAAATATGTCGAAAATCACCCAAAATTGGTGAGCATGACCCTCAAGGGTTCTCAACAACATGTTGTGAAGCAGAGGCCAAAATCTGAAGTCCTGATATGTATTTTATCACTTTCCGTGCCAGGCCCTTCCCTTTAGCCTCCTTGAGCTTTTCTTGAGCAGCCTTCAACATGCGCCGGGCAAACTGATTTAACTTTTTATAATGCCTCGTCATTCTCCTTAGAAGGTATAAATCCCTGTTTGCCTTCTCCAATTTCTTTTCCAAGTGGTCATTTACTCTCTCAAGCCATGCCTCCCTATTGTTCTCTATCTCCTGTTCAAACAATGCGGTGAGAGGAGTAGATTGGAGAAGGGCATTTTCCTCTTCTTTTTGCTTCTCAAGGGCCTTTTTAAGCCCCATGGTTCTTGGCCTCTTTCGCCTAGACTGATCTTCGCCTTCACTTTCATCAAACTCGCCCATGAGTTCTTCCAACCTTGCTTTGTCTTTGGAGGTCTTCTTCTTGTACTTAGTCGCCTGTGTCTCATAAACAACCATATGGACACTAATTTGCCTATTTTGGATTTGCAAAAATTGATTGAAATTCCTAGCTCTATGAAGATCATCCTTCAAAGCATCAATTTGGAATTCTCTATGGATTAAGAGGTTTTCTAGAATCTGGGCCTCATTATCACTATCATCGCTTTGGATTGCGATGATGTCGAAAGCAATCTCTTGTTCATGACTGCCTTCTTCCTTACCCTTCCCTTTGCTTTGGGTGGCTATTCTAGTGCTCTTCCTTCCAGGAAAATCAATCATGGGCTTCTTTTGGCAATTTTCCTTTACTCCGGAAGGCCCTTATCACATTTGGAGTGACAACCCTAGGCACTCTCTTCTTTGCTGTCCGGGGGTTGGCCTTTTTAGGAGAAGAGGGCATGGCCCCTTTACCTTTGTCGCATTGTTTCTCTTCTTTTTGAGTTTGTTGTTCTTCTTGAAGAGGTTGCTGTTCCTGAGGAGGCTGCTGTGTATCATCTTTTGGCTACCATTTCTCATCACTATCATGCCCTTGTTCATAATCTTCATGCTGCTGCTCTGTCTCATAAGGCTGCTGTGTTTCCTCTTTTGACTGTTCTTGCTCATCACTATCATGCTGCTCTTGCTGCTCTGTCTCACCCTCACTGTGTTGCTGTGTGTCATCATAGGGCTGATGTTCACCCTCATCATGAGTTTGATGTTTACCCTCATAACTGTCATGCTGTTGTTCAACACTTTCTTCCTCCTCCCGTTGCTGTTGTTCATCATGCTGCTTCCCTTCATCATCAGTTTGCTGTTCTTCATGCTGCTGCCCTTCATCCTCTTCCTCATCATCATGATCATGCTCTTCTCCCTCTTCAGGCTCTTTTGCTTGTTCTGTAGTAAATTTGAGCTTTTTAGGAATAGGTCTACTAGAAGAAGGCGAGGGATGATGAGTAGGAGATGTAGAGGATGTATGGACTGGAGGGACAGTGGAGAAATCTGGATGAGTGATGAAAACATCCCAAGAGACCTCTCTCTTTTCAAGTTGATGAAGAATGATGATTTTGATGAGAGAGTGATGGAAGAGACAGAATATATGCTGTGAAGGAGGCTTCTTTTGGACAGTGGAGGCCATTTTCTCAATGCTCTTGTGTAAGAAGAAAGGAAGATTTAGAAATCTGGCCCTAGTGAAATGCATGAGCAGTCGAATGTGATATGTATAAATTTGGGATAATCTTCTCTCATAAGTGAAGTACTTCATGATAATCTTCATGAGAGGGGGGTAGCTGGCTAAAAGATATGAGAAAGGGAAAATAGAAGGACATGACTCTCTGTGCTCAGGCTTTAGAAAGGGCTTGTAATCATTTGAGTCCAAATGGCTTTGTTTGAACCATTTCTCACCAATATAGGGAATTTTAGTGGCCTTGGAGATGGATCTTGGGGAGAATTTGAAGTCAAGGCCTGCCAAATGGAAATGCTTGTCTTGCAACCTCAAAGCGCAAAGATGTGTCAAAGGAGAGAAAATCTTCACCTCTTGCACCCTTTGACAAAAATCTAAACACCCGACCTCATGGAAATTGAACAATATTGATGGGTGGGCATTCACTTCTTCAGTGGAAATAGGTTCATATCTCTTATGCAATCCACTCCTACTATCCTACCTGGGAGGCATATTGTTATGGATGCTCTCTGCAAAACCAAACTGCCTGAAAAAGGATTTCTTGAAATGTGTTCTCAAACAAAACTCTGCCTTATTTTTCAATCAATGTTTGATCAAGGTAAACTTGCTTCAAAGCTGTGAAAAAATGTTTTCTTTGCTATTAGGTCTCTTCTCCTCTCAGAACACTGCTCTTCCTCCCTTTGTATGCCAAACAACCAATATTTATAATGACAAGTGCACAGTCAAACAAAATGCATACATAGTCAAGTGATTTTCTGCGTTTGTATAAGATCATTGAGCTCTTGGTGTTTTGATAAAAACAAGACAGCCTTGTAGCAGACAAAAAGCAAAAAACTCTTCTCAATCAAAAACACCTTCCTTGTGTTCACTATTTCTCACACCCAGTTTTGACAAAAACACCTTTTAATTGCAAGGGCAGCTCCACTCACCAAAGTCCGTTTCTTGGAAAAAAAGGCAGCAAGACTGGTTTTTTCTTTCTTACCACACAGAGGAGACTTTTGAAATGACAAAAACACTTATACAATGATCACTGTTCAAGAAATTAGGCCTACTGTTTCATTTTTCAAGCACTGTGTTTCTCCCTTAAAACACTGTCTCTACCCTTTAACATTGTTTTGAGGGCAGTTTATAAAGTCCTTTGACATCAATAAAAAACCCACCATTTTCACTATGTCAGTACTGGGCAATCATAAACCACAGCAACTCTTGAGTTTTAAACCAAAAGATCGAACCTCCCAAGCATTGTTTTCTCCACTATATAGCTGACAGAGTTTAACTTTGTTTTACCATAGTAAGGTTATCTTCACAATTTTGAGAAAGCCTTCACTATTGTGTATATTCTGACTTGCAGGTTTATGTTGATGCACTGTTCTGAGGGCAGCGTTTAGGCCTTTGACATAAAAAATGACCACTTCACTTTCAACTAACAATACAATATTTTTTAAACCTTTTGCCCCAACATACCTTGAAGATCGATAGCAGCCGTTGTTTGAGGGGTTTGAGCAGCTTTGAAATCTTTTGGAGGCATTTTGATGGCTTGAAACATGCGCGGCACGTTTGAAATGGGAGAGCGTTGCGCACAGGAAAACTTTCAGGTCACCGTCGGGCCGTCGTGACCAGTGCCTACAGGCGCACCGCACGCTACTATGGGTGTGCCACACAGTAGTGCAACTCTGTGTTAAAACTTTGGCTAAATGTGCCATGCAACCCTACAGGTGTGCCACGCAGTCTTCAAGCCCGAAAAATCAATGAATTTGCTCGAAAATTCCTTCTCTGGTCTCGTGGACAGCAAGAGGAGTGTTGCCTTGTGTTTTTGAAATGAAAAAAGATATGGCCACGATCCTTTTAGCTCCTTTTAAGTCGATGACCCTTGAGCTACCTTTGTGGGGGGTTTTGTAAGTCTCCTTTTGAAAGAAAGGCGTTGGTTTGAAACAACAAATGAACATCTTATCATTTGTGTTTTTTCAAAATAAAGCACACCCAAAGTTGACCAGGCCATTTTGAAAAATTGTGGGTGACTGTTTTGGGAGGTTTTTATGCTTGTGATCTTTTTTCACCGAGGGCAAACCACTTTGAAGGCCAATCATCACTCGGTGTTTTTCTTATTGAAAAAGGAAAAACAATGACTTGTGAAACATCTTTTGCCATTTTGCAAGGAGTTGACTTATCTCTTTAAAACTTGATGACAGTTTCTGTTCCTTATACTTATATCTGCTTGTTAGAGGTAACCTGGCTCAAATCCACCTAGTGACTGTAGATGCATTCTCCAAATGATGCTTCCTTTTGACTGTGGGTGAGGCCTAGTTGTACTCACCTAAGCTTTACTGTCCTCTGTCTATCAAGAAGGGCACTTCTTCTAAAAACTTTTCCTCTACTCAAACTGTAACAGCAAAGTACCTTTGACCTTTTTTCATAAGGAAACTACCTTTATTTGTAACAGTGGCATGCAGGTATTTCTTTTGAATGTTTGTTCCAGAACCCTTTGAAAAAGAATTATCACCCCTTTGGCTTGTGTCTAACCCAGTTGATTTCAACTATTCTTCAACTTTGTTTTGTTTAAAGGAACAAAGAGTAAATGTCAAGCCTTTTTATCAAGGAGATGATTTTTTTGTAACCCTTTAAGGAAATCACACCTCTCAGCAAAGTTTGTACACTTCTTGGCTCCAGACTGTCTTTGAAAGCAAACTCTGATAGGAGATATGCCAACCTTCTTGATAGTTTATGGTAATCATGCTTTCCCTTTGTTTTTGACATGATTGCCCTGTTCAGAAGCTTTCAACTGTCTCCTACTGCTCTTACCATTTGTTTCTCAATCAGTGAAAACCCCAAAGTCAACTACTGCACTGGCCCTCTGTTTATAGATGAAGGATGCCTATTTTGACAAATGTCTGGTTTCCTTTCAAACTCTGCCTCAACCAAATGAAGAATGTTTGATGAATCATACTGATAGTGGCTTCTCTTACACCTGATGGTAGAAGTTAGTTTAAGCCCAAGACTATTTGACTCTTTTGGCCATCTGTTTAAAAATATTTCTTCAATGATGATGAACATATTAGCTTGACATTGTAACTCAAACAATAGTGAACTCATGCAAATCATTTTTAAAGCCCACTGCTTTGCCTCTGCCTTTAATCATCATTTTTCTTTAGAAACCTTTAGTTGCTGTCTCACTGTAACCAAAGTTTGTCTTTACAGTTAGTGAAAAAATTCAAAACAGACTTTACCTTTGGCCCTCTGCTTATAGATGAAGGAGGTGCTTTTAGTCTTCAAACCTTTACTTATGAAATGAAGGAGGTTCTTCAGTCTTCAAACCCTTTGCTTATAGATGAAGGAGGTTTTTTCAGTCATGTCATATCATCAACCTTTTGACAGTGTTATTTTTCCTTTCACTGTCCTTTTCAGGATTTGACTGTGATTGCAAGAGCTTAATGAAAAAATCTCTACTCTGTAGCTGCATCCCAGGCTCAAGATCATATTGAGAAGCAGCTGTCTTCTCATGTGGAGCCAAATATTGTCTTCTGGGATGCTGGTATGCCTCTAGCCTTGAAAGATCCATTAAAACACTGTAAAAACACCTAAAATCAGTTTGACCTATGGTATATGTATTGGTGAGACTTGAGGGTGTATTAGTGGTGCGATCTAGGGTTGTAACCAAATTTATTTGCAGAATGGGAAGGTATGTTATGAATGGTCTATAACAGGTAGAGGTTCTTTGGCTTTAGAGTGGTTTGCCAAGGGAGAAATGCCTAAAGCGCCATTACCTAACTTAGGGGAGACTTTTTGGACAGATTTGGATTGTTTCTTTGGAGCTGATGGGAAAACTAGTATGGCTGAGGCTAGATAGGACTTGATAATGAAATTTTATCTTTTCATGGGTGGACTGAAAGGTAAGAGGGAAAATTTTTTTTATGGGTGTATTCCAGCTGGAAAATTTGACAATTTTTTAGATCAGCTGCTAGAAAACTTGGCTGTTACAACTAGTCATCACCAACAAGTGAAAAATACTGATGACTAACACATTGGATTTTGGATCTTCAATACATCAGTCTATCAAAAAATCTGTTTTACACGGGCTAAAAATCCCAAAGTCTAAGTTTTCAGTAAAAAACCAAGTCCAAGGAAACTTCCACTAGGTCACCTAGGGTTTCATAGGTCATAGGGTGGATTTGGTATCCTAAAATCTATGTTTTTTCTGTGTAAGGAGATTGCATTCTAAGAAGAAGAAGGACAAGTAACTTTGTCCAAAACTGACCAAAAGGCCATTCAAGAAAGGTTTCCTTGGCCTAAAGCACAAATTCTGCAAAGGACAATTGCCCTTGTTCACATTTCTGCAAAAATGATCAAGGCTCCCATTAGCATAAGAAGAGGTAAGGTAATGGGATAAGATCATCACGAGAAGGCATCCACAGACAAGAGAAAGGCAGCAGGCCTGTGTTTAAAGAGAATCAGGGTTTTTGTAGTTGGTTGACAAAACAGTGGTGCCAAAGCAAGAAGCCAGTACAAGAACCACAAGGACAGAAGTCACCTCAACTCCACCAAGTACACATTGAAGATTTTCAGAAAAAATAAATGAATTTTGAAAGGTTATAGAGAACTTAGAAGAAAACGCTATTTAATTTTCTCTAACAGCCCTAAAACCTAAGATTTTGGAAAGATGGGCAGAATAGGTCCAAGAAAGATGATAAGTCCTTCTTCATAACAACAAATGGCATCCAAAAGTTATCCAAGGTGTCCCTTAGGGTTTGTCAAAAGAAACACTATTTCACCTCAACCAAAGAGAGAAATTGTGAAGGACTAGCAGTATAAGAGCTTAAGTTTCCAAGAATAGTCAAAGGCCTCCAAAATAGTCAAGATAAAGGCAAGCATGAGGTTGAGTATCAAAAGCAAGAAATCTTGCCAAACATAGGTTCACTGTTGAAAGAATGAGATGTCAAACTCCAAAAGAAACTAAGAAGACAAAAGGAAAATGTTTTGTAGGCACCTGCAGAAGATAAGAAGTGGCCAAGAGGAAAACATGGTAAACCTAATGCACATATCCTTGCCAAAGAGATCTCACTGTCAAAAATATCAATAAAAGGTGAAAAGGTCATGTTCAGGACAATTGAACTTAAGAGGGTAAAAAAAGGATAAAAAACTGTGTTTTCAGTTTGACAAGAGCATGCAAAAACCAGTTTTGAATAAGTGCCCAGGTTTCCAAAGGTAAAAGGTATGAAAGAGGCCTTTACACTCCCTCAACCAACCATCACCACAAGAAGGAGAAGAAAAGGTGTCTTGAGAAATTCTCCAAAACACTGCAAAATATAAAGGTATCAGTCAAAGAAAAAGATTTAAAACATAGGAAAAGTGGATTATTGAGTTTGAATTATTTCTATCAAGGAGTGTAAAGGTATTTCAAAATTTATTTTAAACTCATTTAGCAATTTCAAAGGAGAAAAAAGCTTCAAGAAGAGAGACAGGGTTTTCGGGATTTTTTCTGGGCGAAGTGTTTGGGCACTGTGCAAATCACCGGTGCTACGCTAACAGGCCCCCCACCCATTCAAAATTGCACTACGCTACGCATATATCACCGGGCGCTACGCAAACCTCGAGCGTTGCGCAAACGTAGGCCTAACTCATCCAGGGCCAATAGAAATGACATGACCGCCCGACACACTGCATAATTCTTCGGGAGCTGCGCTAAACCGGTCGCCCAACACCTCTACACGAGCCCGACATTTCACCCGACTCGCCCAGGAGACCGGCAGAATGTGGACACTCGGGCGTTGTGCTAACTACCGTGCAGATTGTTAGCACTTGAATATACCTTAGGCTGAAATAAGGTAAAACTCAAGGCAACATCAAACCAAGCTCAGCCTCGTAGCTAGCCCTACGAGGACAGGAGAGGGCTCTCTCCAGGTCTATCTCGACAAAATATGTTCAAAGGGCCTGAGATGACTTATAATGGATACTGATTTTAGGCTAGTAAATGGATAGGAGGGATTGATTTTGATTTTTAGGGGTTTTGTTGGAGAAAGGGGAAAGACAATTTTTGGGCTTGGGGATGAGGCCAATTTCTTGCAGAGTTCGAGTTGGGGCGAGGTAGACAACGGCTTTGATGTCTTGGATCAAGTGAATGGATTGAAAAGACAGCTAAGGAGTTGAAGAGAGCAAGAGAGAACAAGGATTCTCTTCAAACTGATGAAAAACATGTAAAACTAAACAAAAGTCTAAGGCAGAGCATCAACATATCAATGAATTCTACCTCAATTACTCATTTGTTTAATTTAGAAGTAGAGAGAAGGGAAATGGCATACATATAACATTAATGAAACTTACAATAACATGATAAGAACATCATCAAAAATCAGAAGCCACAAGAATCCCAACAAGTGCTGCAAAACTCTGGTCTTTCCTTTGCCAAAAACTGAAAGATGGATATACAATGGAGTGCCAAACTTTTCCCAGGACTCCAACCCTGAAAATGTCTCAGAAAATACAATATATAGACCATCCTAACCCCTTCCCATGCCTCTAGGGGTCGATCTCACCCTTCTAGGATCAGTTTGAACCAATTCTAAACAAGGAACTGAAATCTAGGTAGCCAAACAACTTGCCTCTAAAAGGAAGGAAACTGATTCATTCATTTAATTTTCACTTTTTAGTGAATGAATCATCTAGAACAAGTAAATACATGCCAAAATTACATCATTTTTACCAAATTACATCAATCTATGTCAAAAATTACATCAAGAGGTGAAACTAGTCCAAACTGGCCGAATTTCTGAGCTGGAAGGTGAAAAATAGGCTAATTTCCTCTATGCGCCGCGCTCAAAAGCTCTATGCGCCGCGCTACTTTGGACCTAATTTTGGAGCACTTCCTGAAGTCAAAATCAAGCTCATGATATCTTGTTGGAAATATCTGGATGTCTGCTATCCAACCCAAGTGGAATGTTCCAATTTGGAGCTCATTTGCCCCTTCAAAACTTCATTCTCCCAAGACTACTTCCTGCTGGTGCAAAAGGTGGCAGAAAGGTGATTTTCATGGTGTTTTTGGCCCTTAAGACCATCCAGAACTTGATGAAATGCTTCGGCCATTTCTGAGCATGCATAAATTTCCATGACAAATCCAAAAATGTCAAGTTTTCCTCCAGAAGGTGTCCCAATCATAAGCGCGCGTCGGATGGCGCGACGCGTCGGGCAGAAAAACCTGTTTTGCAACCAAAATTTTTAAAAATGACAAAAAATTCTCCAAATTTGCTGAAATTTGGAGTGAAGGTCTCCTATCATGTCTCATGCTCAGCTAAGGAGGCTTCGGCCAAGATTCTAAGCGGATCAGGCCTTTTTCGCCATTTCAGTGATTTCCTCAACCTTGCCTACAGGATCCTCATCTTAGCTCGACAAACATGTGTGCGGGCCCAGTAGTGATTTTTCATATGATGGAGCATGTATTTGTCTCTATTGGCCTTTGATAACAACTTATCCAGATGTCTGTTGACTTTCTCAAGCCAAATCTACCGCTCATAAGGTGTCATGTCACCTGGTCTCTTTCGGGCCAATTCTCGATCTTCACGGATTTTCTGCAATTCCGTGAGTGTCTGCTGATACTCTAGTTGTCTGTTCCGCTGCTCCAAGTATTTTATCACCCACTGTTCTCTCTACAATTTCTCGGTCAAAGTGCCAATCTCGACTTTCTGCTACTGTATGACCTCCTTCAGCCTTGAGCTGGGAGAACTCGCATCAACATCAATCAACATAAACTCAGTATCTTGGCCTCCTGAGGGGCCCTCATCCTGCATCGGCCTCTTGCCTCTATCCTGAACCTGCATCTGTGCTGATGTCAAAGGCGAGACCCCTTCCACACCATGTGGAGATAGTACTCACGCTGCTGATGAAGTCAACGAGACCCCTTCCACCCCGGGTGGAGATAGTACTCGTCGTGATGCTGCAAATAAGGCTCGATGGCCTCTCTGATATGTAACTGCCACTAGCGCACTGATAGGCTCAATCTCAGGAATATCAAACTAGTGTGAAGGCTCTCCCTCATCGTGAACTATCTTGGGAGGCGGCTGTGGCGCTGCAAAGAAATCACGGGAAATGAACTCCTCCCAAGCAATGCCCTGCTGTGTAAGCTGATGTACCACCATGATTTTGATCAGCGCGTAATGATATATGCTGTTATGCTGCTGCGCTGGGGTCTTCTTCTGTACAAGAAACGTCATCCGCTCTATGTTATGGTACATGAAATATGGAATGCTCATCAACCACACTCTCGTGAAGTGCATCAACAGCCGGATGTGATAAGCATACAAGCGTGAAAAGTGCCCTTCACAACTGAAATAACGAATGATGAGCTTCATCAATGGTGCATACTCATCCTTCAGAAACTGGAATGGAAAAACCCTGCTCAACTGTCTCAAATACCCAGGTCTGATGTATGGTTCATAATAGGCTTTATCCAGCTGCTGCCTCTTGTTCCACTCCTCACCAAGGTTCGGTATCCTAGTCGCCTTAGAAATGGTCTCTGGTGACAAAGTGAAATTCACCCCAGCAAGGTTTACACGACCATTCTGCAAATGTAGGACAAATAGGTGAGCTAGCTCATGATGATGATGAGTTTGGGCAATCATCTCACCATAATGGAAGCATGACTGACGCTGAAAACAATCCATTGCAAGCGGGCAAGCCTGCAATTGGGTCAAAGAAGTGGGCTCCTCCCTGACATGCCTGCCACTTTTGTGAGATCTCCTTGGCACATTAACCTCTGTAGATGAATCATTGTCCTGCTCATACCCCTGCTCATAAGGTGAATCTATCTCTAACGTGGCGCTGAAATCAAGGTGTTTGACAAATATATGCTGATATAGGTATGGTGAAAACAAGAGTTAGGTGTATGTCTAAAAATGATGAATTGGTGCTTGCCTTTCAATATCAAATACGTCGAATGTTTTAAACATGGAATGGGGACTATGGGAAGTGTCAAAGTAAATACAATGAACTATCAAGTGACTTTAGAATGGACAGACATTTTCTCACTGCTTTGGAAACTTTTGAGATTAACCACCTTCACAACTGATATGGGAATGGGTGATAGTGATGGGACTTGTAATGTGATAGGAACAAGAGTTAATCAAATGGCAACCTGTAAGTAGAGTAAAAAAACATGAAGACAGCCATTGAACCTTGTGGAAACTTGAATTTTTATCAATGAAGGGAAAGAGGTAACAATTAATGGGGTTTGGGAATTCACATGGGGATCAAAAGGTATAGGGATATGGGATAAAGGAATAACAATGGGACTATGAGACTGTGGTGTATAATGTAACAAACCTAGCAGTGACAACAAGGATAGTCAATAGCAAGAGCATATATGTCAATGAAATGAGAAAGTACCAAATTTCACATTTTGAAAGACCTCCCTTTAAACCGTTGGAGCAATTTTAGATGTGGATATGGGGTTAAATATTTCACCATTCAAACACTTGATTTCTTCACTTCTAACCACAGCAGCATAGTTTAAAATCGTTGAACGAGCTTGGACAACTTACTTGGAGCGGAAATATTGTTTGAATTTGAAAAATCACAAAACGTTGATGAGTTTCGGGCTGGAGGGCTCAACGCGCCGCGCACAAACCCAATGCGTCGTGGCCTTTGGGTGCGCCGCGCCAGTTAGATTTCACACTATAAAAATTTTCCCAGTGCGCCGCGCCTACTTTGTGTGCGCCGCGCCCAGAATTCAACACAGTCACGGCCCTTCAACAATGCAATTTGCTCTTCCACTTTGAAAACACGACTTTGCTATGAGAGTTTATGAATGAAACTTGGTTCAAATGGTTTATATAGCCTTGGAAAATATCTCATAGACATGGTTTTAATTTTTGCTTCTTCCAAAACCCAATTTGTAATGTTTTTTTATTTGGCACTTTATCATTTCATTCAACTTCTGTCTTTTGGCTTTCTCACTGACTTTCTGAGTTTGAGCTGATGAACTTGGTTGTTTTTTGCAGGGATGTTGGCATTGATGTTTGGCAAAGGAAAACCAGAGCCTGCTTTGAAGACTCCATGGCGGAAAAAATACATCTTATTACAAAAAATAAATTCGACAATTTCTTATTCAAAACAGAGTTTTGAACAAGAAATGTCCTCAAATGTGTTTGATGATGAAAATTTGAACTGAAAACTTCTTTGAAAACCATCCTCATGGCCTGCGGGCATTTATTAAACCTATCAAAAGACTGAACCCTAGACTGAAAAACTAAAAGACTCTTTTTGACCAAAATAATCATTTATGACTATGAATGACGTGAACTGAACTTTGATGAATTTTGAGGAGTTTTAACCAACCCAGCAGGTACAAGCATGAGGGAAAAAAAGAACAGCAAACCCTCCCGTCAGTCAATGGCATGAACCTAACAGAATGCAACAGAGTGAACCAAGCGAGACACCTAAACAATGAAATGCAGTAAGAGCAATGATCTCTGACGGAGGGCTGTAAGGACCGACTCTAACACAGACCTTGTTGACGTTGCGAAAACAGTCTGACTCGACAGGTCGAGCAGGGCACTGCCCAAACGCAAAGAGCCTTTCAAAGGCGAAATCTCTTACCCCAAATAAAATTTTTGTCTTGCATTTGCCTCCATAGATCTGCAAAAATTCAAGAAATAGTAAGTGGCTGTCTCCCCTAATCCTCAAGCAATTTTCAAATTGTTTTTAGTCTTTTATGGATTTTTAAATCTTAAAACCCTAAGAGGGTAAAACACTAGGTCTTGCGTGCAAAGGAGACTCTGTTTAAAACCTCCTAAAAACTAATTTATATGTCATATAAAGATCAGTGAGTTAAGGTGTCTGTAAACATAGTTGAGAAGGGATTCCTTAAGCTCCAAAGCCACTAAACTCTAAATACCCTAGCTTCCACATAACCCATCCTCCAAATTTGACTCCATCACCTTTTTTACCTTGTTTTTACCAAACCCTAAGTTGTCAAAGCACCTCTCATCTCACTATGTCAGGGGATGAAAACAAAAGTGGTAGTGAAAGTAGTCAAAGGCCTTTGAGACCAAAACATAATGGAGGAAAAGTCAATATATTGGAGCCTCAAAGCACTGCGGCCATCACCTCCTCTCCTAGGATTCTGTCATGCTTTCAGAATGCAAGATGCTTTCAGTTTTTTGAGAAGGTCAAACAGGTGAAGAGCCACCCTGAGCTCACAAGGCTCCTCATTCTCAACCTGCATAACAAGCACTCAAACCTTGCAGGAGTGAATTTTAAGATTTCAGCAGTTGCCATCTCTGAAGCCACATGTATCCCTTCAGTGGGAAAGAAATGGTTAAAAAGGGAAAATTAGATAAATATTTCTTTGAGCCATTCATCAAAATAAGATATAGAGGAGGCAACAAAACAATTTTCCCTTTCTCACACCTCAAGCACATATATGCCTCCTTGATGTTGGTTATTATGAAGTAGTTCACCTGTGAAGGGAGGTACTCCAGGCTCTATAACTATCATGCCAGACTCCTCATGCATTTCACAGGGGTTAAGGTGCTAAACTTTCCTTACTATCTCTATAGGAGCATTGAGAAAATGTCTTCTGTTGTCTGGAGGAGGAATCCCACACAACAAATGCATAACTTATTCCACTATTTCCTAATCAAGATGGTGGTCATGCATCAGTTGGAGCATAAGGGTATACCTTGGGATGTTTTCATAACCCATGAGGAATTTACAAACCCACAGCCTCCTCATCAACCAAATCTGCCTTCCTCATCTGCACAAGTACCCTCACCACAGGAAAAACTCCCTTCCTCTCCTTCTCTTGGTGCATCAGGTGAAGCAAGAAGTGGCAATGAAGAATCACATGAAGATCAGGGTGAAGGTGATTAAATCAGTGAGGCAGAGGCATAAATTAATGATGATGAGAAAGAAGGAAATGAGCATAACAGTAGTGAAGGCAAGAATAGTGAAAAATTAGTAGGAGACAATGATGGTAATGATACACATGATTCAACCCAAAATAAAGAAAGTGATGATGCAAATGATGAACAAAGTGACAACCAAGGTGAAAGTGATGAGGGTCATGATGGGGCAGAGTACATGGACACAAATGATGAACATGAGGATGAGCCAACATCTAGTGAGCAAGAAGTATAGGACATGGAAACTGATGGAGGGAATAATGATGAAAAACAAGGCAGTGAGCATGGCCATGATGAAAAAAATGCTGACAGTCAAGAAGAGGAAATCAGTGAGGCAAAGACAGAGAGTGATGAGGAAGAGCTAGAAGGGAGTGATGATAAAGGAAAAGACAGTGAGCATGGAATTCAAGAGGAAAATGTGTTTGAGCATGAAAACAGTGAGCACAATCATGATGGGGACAGTGACCAAGGAAATGCCACTGATAATAAAGTTAGTGAGGAAAAATACAAAAAGGGAGAAAATCATGACAGCCATGACAATCATGACACTAATCAGCCTCTTAGTGACAATGGGAACGACAACAGTGCACGAGATGATGAAGAAAGGGACCCTAGTGATGAATAAGGCCAAGATGAAGCAAGTGTAGAGGCTGATAATCCAAATGAAGACCAAAGCTACAACACAGAAGGCAGTAAGGAGGTTAATGATGATGATGGCGTTGAAGGTAAAAAGGCATTGATCAAACAGAAAATGAGGTGACTGATGGGAATCATAGTGAAGGTGAAGGAGATAGTGACAACACCAAGGGTCACAACCAAGATAAGGACACTACCAAAACCATCATCAGTCCTCTTACATACACCTAAAAAATAGGGCCAAGGCATGTGTTTTCTACCTCTAAAGGGAAAGGGGCCATGCCATCTACCTCAACTCTGCAAATTGACAAAGGTAAGCAACAAGTGAAGGAAGAAGAAGAGGATCATAAAGTAGAAAGGGAGTTTGAGCTTATCCATATAGACAGTGATGAAGAAAATGAAACAAGAATTTTAACCTCCCTCCTCCAAAACAAGAATGCACAAATAGAAGACCTAGAAGCTGAGTTGGAGAGTGCAAAAGATGCCATTCACTTCTATCAAATGAAAAACAAGAAAATGAGTGCCCAACAAGCCATCTATGAGGCTAAAGCACTCAAAGCCCGGAAAGAAGCCCAAAGAGCACAAGTCAAAATAGAAGAATACATGGGCCCATATGAAGAAAGTGAAGGTGAAGAGGAACAACCTAGGAAAAGGCCAAAAACCATGGGACTAAGGAAAGCATTGGCAAAACAGAAGGAGGAGGAATCAACCCTGGTAGAGGAACTTTCCCTTACTGAACTCCTTGTTATGGAAGTTGAACATGATCAGGAGTCATGGCTTGAGAGGGAAAACATACACCTAGAGGCCAAGTTGAAGAAGGCAAATGAAGGCTCAGAGCTGCAAATAAAGATGACAAAGTACTATGCCAAGAAACACAAGCTTGTTTCTGCCAAACTGAAGGAGGCCCTCCATGAGGCCCAAACCCTAAAGGAAGCAAAAAAGCATGAAAAACTTGGAGTTTTGGCTGAATCTTCTCAACAGTTATCTAAGATTAGTTGAGGAAGGTCTCCACCAAATTTGAGAGGATTTGGAGCATATTTTGTTTTTTTGAGATTTTTGAGCCTCATTTGTGCAGCGCCACTGGCACTATGCAAATGCATGGAGAATCCCCAACAGAAGAACTTGAAATTTTCAGTTTTCTCTCAACCTACACATCATGCTCACCAAATTTCTAGGTTGACCCCTCAAAAGGTCAAAAAACCTCACTTTTTTCACCTTTCTGCCACTATTTTGGGCCTGGCACTGTGAAAATGCCAGTTTGTAGATTTTTGAATTTTTTTACTAGGCTGCAGGAGCTGGATCTGGAAACTAAAAGTATTTTTGGAAAGTAGACTCATCAAGCTTTCCAACGAGCCATCACGGAGCCAAATCCGACATCGGGAAGGGGTCCAAAACTTAGTTGCAAAAGACCCTATTTTCTGTTGAAAGTGGCGCTGCGCAAATGGACTGTTTAGTGTGTTTTGGACCAAAAGTCAACAAAACACACTCATTTATTGCAACATGATATTTTTGAGTTTTTTGAGGCAGAAAAATCTAGAATTAGGTGCAAGAAGTTATTTTGGCATTTATTTCTTAGGATATTATGTGCCTTGGGCCTTGCATGGTCTCTTGGCCATAAATGACATTTATGGGTGAATTTGACATTTTCCTACCTTATTTAGGGTTTTTTTCCCTCTCTTGCTAAGCTAAATAGAGCATTAGGGCTTCATTGTAAATTTTTTCATTTGATGAGCTTAGAGAGAAATACATGGTTTTTATGAGCTTGGAGAAGAAATTGGTTTTGTGAAGTTGATGAATGGCTTGCTTGGATTGATGATGGAGAAGTTTGTTTGTAGGATTCCTAAGCTCTTATTAATTTGTTTATGTTTTCTTGTTATCATTATGTTTCATTATTCTTTGTTGCTATAAAACATAAAAGTATAGGTTGAGAAATGCTCCTTGAAGCACCTTAGTCCTGTTGTTTGCTATGGCCTTAATGTTTTCCTCTGCTGGGTGTGTTTGAAGAATTCTTAGTTGCTCTTCAAGCCTCTTTATGCTTGTTTGTTTCATTTATGGATTAATATGCTGGTTAACAAATATGATTCACGGTAAGCCCTGCTTATTTGAGACTATCTAAACTCTCTTTTGGAACCTTTCTTTGAAGTATTTTTTATTAGGTTAAGTCAAAGAGGTCTTGTTCTGATATTGCCTTTGTCCATGCTTATTAGCTTGCCTTAGAGTTATTTATAGCTTAATCAACAATGTTTAGGAGTTCCATCTTTGATTGATGAAAGTTATTATGTCATCTTATATGTTTTCTAATTCTGAAGGTGAATTTACTAAAGTTAGAAGCTCTTATGATTTCTATGTTTCACTGGAATGTTTATCTTGGATATTTGTTTGTTCAAGTATTATCATTGAGTAAATGGTTTGCCCTATCTCATTCTTAGTATATTTTGCTTATCATATTTAAGACCTTCTTGTTCATGGGTAAATGACAAAGGATACTTCATTGGCCTTCGCCCTACCTTGTTTTTCCCAAACTTGATGTCCACCCCACCTCACACATTACCTTAAGGATCGATTAACCTTGCTAGATTGGCCCTACAACACACTCTGACTCATCATTGAGACACTCATGACTTTCATTGACTCCATAGCCTAATGATTTAAAGACCTCTCACTCCACCTATTCCACTTGACCATCTTACCCAACCAAAACAATCAACAAAACCTACACTTAACAACAAGCCTAAAACCAACCATCTAAAGCAAACAAGAAACATCCTTTGCATCCAATAGAGAGATCCCTCTCCGAGTCTAGGAAGGCTAGGTCCTAGGATTCCAAAGATTGGTTCCATGTTACCCTGTTATTTGGTATACCAGTATTCCAAATCACGGGACCCTAACATTCTGGCCATCACGGTGGGACCTTCTGAGTATATAGTAGCCTGAATACATATTAAGACTCATTTGAACCTTAGTTAGACTTAGAAAATCCAGTAAATCTTCCACCTCATCGCCACCCTAACATTCTGGCGATCACGGTGGGACCTTCTGAGTCAGTGACAAACTAAGTATCCCTTAGGACTTCAGAAACCTTTGTTAGATCATAGAGATCTCAACTGATAGCCAAGAATAGACTCTGTTTGTTTCAACATATTAGAAAAATGATGATTCAACCATATGACACTCTTACAAACTTTAAAAATACTAAAAGAAAACTCAGAAAACCCCAAAAAATCCCTAGATTGGTTTTTTTTTCAGCTATTGGTGGTGGACCATAAACATACATCCTTAAAAAACAACAAAAATATCCACCTGGTGACTCCACTAGCCTCTAGTAGGCCTATTAACTCACTAGTATTCATATGACTCCTTGGGTTTGTGTCAAGCCAACCCTGAGAAGTTTATGAACCTAGTTATAAACTGTGAGAGTTTACCAAACACTAAGAGAGGTCAGCCTTCGAAAAACAGTCCTAAAAACTTTTGGCCTCTCTAAATTTCAAGTTTGAAATCTGGCTTCACATAGGATCAGTACCAGATCTCATTTGGACCCAAACCCTCCCAACATAGTTGATGATACAGAAAGGATTTTGTGGTAAACTTCTAGATCTGGAAACTTAACCACTATTAGGACCATTCACATCGCAAGCTCTGTACCTGACCATCTTATAGCTTTGCAAGATCCCCAGTTTGACTTGCACCGTACAAAGAACCTTTTCAGAACCAAGTCACAAACTGATATTGACCAGACTGACCTTGAACCCATAGATTTGTAGCAGAGTTCCAGTAGAGAATCTTATCCTTATACACCACCTGAATTTCAACTTCTCCATCACTTTAACTCTTTCCATACCATATCTATTGAGAATCAGTTTGCTGGTCCAAGTACTTCCACCACACCCATCCATACCACCACTGTGAAAACCACTCTGCTTCATCATACATCTCCTTTCACTAACCCTCCTCTTGTAAACCCCCCATTAGCTCCTATGATGGCAGCTTGGTATGCCCCCTTGGCCTTACCTCAACCTCTAGTGCCTTTGTCAAATGAATATCAGGCCAAGATCCCTCATTTCATAGGAACTGAATCCATCACTGCCCCACAACATGTTGATAGGATAAATGATGCCTTTGATTACATGGAGATAGAAGAAGAAACTATTAAAATGAGGATCTTTACACAAAGCTTAGGAGGAGAGGCCAAAAAATGGTTCAAAGCATTAAATCCTAACTCAATACATGATCTCCCTTCCCTCTACCAAACTTTCATAAACAAGTGGGAAATCAAGAAAAATCCCCTCCAAATCCTTTCTGAATATAAAAATCTTAAGAGGAATGTAGGGGAAAGTGTGCAAGATTATTGCACTAGGTTTAACAGTGTCTATAGTGCCCTCCCACCTCACATGGAACCCCCATAAGGCCTGACACTAGTAAAATTTCTAGAAGGCTTTGATCCAAACATGAAATTCCAATTAAGAGAGAGAGAGTCCCTACAACTTTAGAATAAATGCAAAAGGCAAGTATTAGTGCCGAGGTCAACTTGATTGAAAAAAGAGCTAGGATGAGATAAGAAAAGAGAGTGACCTACAAAGATGAAATCATGCCCTAAAACTCCTCATCAGATACCAAGATGGAAAGCCTAATGAGAACCATGGAGAGAATGTTAGAAAGGATAAACTTTAATGAAAGAACTCCTCCTCGGGAGAATGAAGCCAATCCCCAGGACTGAAATAGAACTCAAAACTTCAGAAGAGACACTCCTCAAATCAAACAAAGGGAAAATGATCAAAAAATTAGGCCACCCTTCCAAGATAATTATGTAGATGAAGAGGAAAGAGGGGCTGAAGAACCTGAAGATAGCAATGTAAACCTGATAGGTTCTGATAATGAAGCTTAAGTTTTTCTCACAAAAGAAGAACATGATCCCTTTGCCTTCGATCAAACTCAAACAAGTTGTGAAGATTCTGAAGATTACCAATTGGGACTTAAAAATGCCATTATGGAAGTCCATAGGCAATATGACCTTAGGAGCAAAAGAAACCAAATTGACACTACTGCTAATAGTAAAGCTCCAGAAAATAGTCATAAAAGGACAACAGACACTGTCAACACTATGGCTCAGAAAACTGATCAGAATAAAGAAAAAATCAGCCAACAAAGTAGTGCCTCAAGATGCCCTAGTACCTCTACTAGTGGCCCTAAAAAAATTCTGTTGTCTAGAGTCCCAAATCAGATTCAGCAAACTAAACCTATGGAAAAGAATATGCCTGAGAAAACTGATGTAAATCTATCTCAGACACAAATACCTTTAAGTTTTGAGAGAGATATTGCCAAAATCAATATTACCATGCCTCTCATTGAACTGATTACCCAAGGCACATACAAGTCTCAAGTTCTAAAATTTCTGAACATAGGAAATGATACTGACACTCTGAATTTGACTGATGATGAGCTTGAGTTATTGTTTGGACCTAAGTTTGAAGGAAAGTATCAAGAAGGAGCTGTCCCTCCTTTCTATATCAGCCTAAACATACATGACAAGATATTGCACAATACCATGCTAGACTCTGGTGCCTCACACAACCTCATGCCCAAAGTTTTGATGGAGAGATTAGGCCTAGAAATAACTAAACCTTATAAAGACTTGTACTCATTTGATTCGAGTAGAGTCAAGTTTCTGGGCTTAATCAAGGATCTTTGTGTCAATCTGGCACAAATACCTGCTAAGGGTCTTGTCATGGACATAGTGGTTTCTAACGTTCCTCCTAAATATGGAATGATTTTATCCCGATCTTGGGGAGCCAAGGTTCAAGGGAACCTCCAACTTGACATGTCATATTATACCATCCCTGTTTTCAACCAAACCAGGAGATTATACCAAGAATCACACATGAAATATATGGTTAGTAGTCAGGAGAGGCCTATTAACACTCCCCTATATTCAATTCATTCAGATTTAGACTCATTCATCCTTTATAATGAAAATGACATTGATAAACAAGTAAATGAAAATGACAAAGATCCAAGCCCACCAGTATAGTCCGAACTGTCTTCCAATAAAGAAAATGTCATCCAAAACTCTAGCAACCCTGAATAGCAGCTTGATGGCGAACATGAAATAGGTACACTTTTGAACATGGGTTTTGATGGCTCTTGTGGAAAAATAGGTTCAAGAGCTGGTATCTGGATACATAACACAAATGAGGGCTATTCATACAAGCTATATTTCTAGTGCACTAATAACATTGCTGAATATGAGACTCTCCTCCTTGGCTTGCATTTTCTCAAAGACTTAGGAGCTAAGAAAATCTATGCCCAAGGGGATTCAGAGCTAATCATTAAACATATCAAAGGTGAGTATTCAACAAAGAACCCAATATTGAGAGAATAGAGAAATGCGGTCCTAGATATTCTCAAGACTTTTGAGAAATATCAGCTCATTTTCATCCCTAGAGCCCAAAACTTCCTGGCCAATGAGCTTGCCTTTACTGCCAGAAATTTCCAAATACCCCATGCAACTAAAAAATACACTGTTAAAGTAAAAAACAGGCCCATAGTGCCTGGCAACATAATCCATTGGCAAGTGTTTGAGGGTGATGAACAAATTGATGACTTTTCACAATCTAGGAATGAATTTACCCAAGTAAGACCAAGCTTAGAATATGATGAAGATACATTTTTTTTTTTGAAAAAAAATCTAATAAAACAGAGCTGTTTTCTACTGCTGATATAAATCTGATTGCTCATCCTTGTAAGGCACAAATGTTTGAAGATATAGACCAGAGAGACCTTGAAGGCTTGCAATGTAAAGATGATACATTACCAAGGGGACTAACACCATTAAAAGAGCTATTTGAATTTATTGATGTGGCTAAAAAACCTAAGAGAGAGTCTACCGAGAATGATGTAGAAGAATATAACATAGGCAACCTGAAGGAACCCAAAATGATCAAACTCTCCAAAACTCTTACCCCTCACATAAAACAAAGATATATTTAAATTTTTCAAAAATTTAAAGATGTTTTTGCTTGGGGATATGAGGATTTGAAATCATATGACACAAGCATTATTCAACACAAAATTCCTCTTAAGGAAAATCAGAAACTTTTTAAACAAAAGATAAGGAGAATAAACCCTATGTTGCTACCTTTAGTTGAGAAAAAGATCCAAAAGATGTATGATGTCAGGATCATAGTTTCCCTTCGATATTCAGAGTGGGTTTTCAACTTGTGTTAGTTAGAAAGAAGACTAGGGAAATTAGGCTTTCCATTGACTTTAGAAATCTAAACAAAGCCTTCCTAAAAGATAATTACCCCTTGCCTAAAATGGATCACATACTTCAAAGGGTAGTTGGCTCTAAGAGAATCTCATAACTTGATGGCTTTTCCATTTACAACCAAGTGCTATTATTCCTAAGTGATCAAAACAAAACTGCTTTCACCACCCCTTGGGATACATTCATGTATGTTAAGATGCCTTTTGGATTGATGAATGTGTGGGCCACTTTTCAGAGGGCCATAGATATTTCTTTTTCAGAAGACATAGGCTATTTCATAGTCATTTACCTTGATGACATCACTATTTACTCTAAGACTAATTAAAAGCACTTAATTCACTTGAGGAAAGTTTTTGAAAAATGTAGAAAATATGGCCTTTCCTTGAATCCTAAGAAAACATTGTTCGGTCTCCAAGAAGGAAAAATCCTAGGCCACATCATCTCAGAAGAAGGAATCAAAATAGACCCCAAAAGGATTGAAGACATATTACAAATCAGCCATCCTAGAAATATTAAAGAGTTAAAATATTTCATCGGAAAGATAAAAATTTTGAGAAGGTTCATCCCCAACCTTGCTGAACTTTTGAAGAATATTACAAACATGCTTAAAAAGGAGATAGGGGTTAAATGGACCTTAGAAGCTAAGCAATCATTTGATCAGGTCAAACTAGCCCTCACTCAAACACCGGTTCTTATCAGTCTTGATTTTACCAAAGACTTCTACATTTTCTCATTTGCCTATGAACATACCATTGCTGCAATATTACTACAAAAGAACATGATAGGACAAGAACAACCCATAGCCTTCTTCAGCAAGGCCCTTAGAGATGCTCCTTTAAAATACAACATCATGGAGAAACAAGCCTTTGCCTTGATCAAAGCATTGAAATACTTTAGAGTTTATATCTTACATTCTCATATCATTGCTTTTGTTCCACACTCAGTTGTCAAGGACATTTTAAATTAGGACCCCGATGGTAAAAGGGGAAAGTGGATTGCCATTATATTTGAATATGACTTAGAAATTAGGCTCACTAAACTGGTTAAAGGAAAAGGGCTTGCAAAACTCATGGTTGAGTCAAATTTCAAAGCTTTAGATATGAACATGGTTGATGTTTTAGAAGAACAAGAAGAATGCACCACTCCCCATGTTGAAGAATCATTTTTGAATTCATTTTGGTATGCTGATATTCTTTATGTGCTTTTCTATCTTAACGCTCCTCCTACATTATCAAAGACAAAAGCTAGATTCCTAAAACAAAAAGCTGTGAAAATTTGCATTTTAGATGGAATATTATATTGGAAGAATCCTATTGGTATACTGCTTAAATGCTTGCTTGAGGATGAGTAGGTAAGATCATGCATGAACTGCATGAGGGAGAGTGTGGAGGTCACCTTTACTGAAAAAATATAGCTAACAAAATCCTTAGAACTGGCTATTATTGGCCAACCCTTTTCTTGGACACCCACAAACTAGTCATGACTTGCCATAAATGGCAAATTTTTGATGGCAAGAGAAAAATCTTACCTTTGCCTTTACATCCCATTACTGTTGAAGCTCCTTTTCAACAATGGGGTTTAGACTTCATTGGAGATATTCACCCCACCTCGTCTGCACAACATAAGTGGATCCTTACTGCCACTGATTACTTTACCAAGTGGATAAAAGCCATCCCCTCTAGAAATTCCATTGATTCAGTCATTATCAAATTTCTTGAGACAAACATCCTATCTAGATTTGGTTGCCCCAAAAAGATAATCACAGATAATGCTGCTGCCTTTTCATCCAAAAGGATGGTTAACTTTTTTCATAAATATCACATCACACTAGGAAATTCCAAAACTTATTACCCTCAAGGTAATGGGCTAGCCAAGTCCTCTAACAAAAGCTTGGTCAATATCATCAAGAAGCTTCTATAACAGAATCAAAATGCATGGCATGGCAAGCTAATACATGCACTATGGGCTGATAGACTAACCACCAAGAAATCAATCGGTATGTCTTCCTATCAACTAGTGTATGGCATAGATGCCATTTTTCCAACATCCTTGGGAGTTCCGGTGATAAAAATTCTCCAAGAAGTGCAATCAGAAGAAAATGACACGCAAAGGAGGCTGAACCAAACCATTCATTTGCAGTAGACAAGGGAATAAGTTTACAACAAGACTCAAGCAGTGCAATAAAGCATAAAGAAAATCTTTGATAGAAGAACTAAAGCCAAAAATTTCCACATTGGAGATACTGTACTGAAATGGGATTCCAGGAGGGAAGACAACGGTAAACATGGTAAATTTGAGAATTTTTGGAAAGGTCCTTACCTCATTCAGTCATTTAGCGGTCATAATGCTTTCTTTTTAAAAGGGCTGAACAGAGAATAAATTTTTGGAGGTCCTGTAAATAGCAGGATGCTCAAGCACTATTTCCGTCAAGAGTCCTAATTTTAAAGGTTTTCATTTATTGTACATAAACATTACATGAGGGAAATCACAAAAATACAAAAAATATAAATAATGAAAAAGAGGGCAGATTTGAAAATAGGTAAAGCCCCATACCTAAAAAATAGTACTACTGAAAGTGAGCAACCTTAAATGCCACTGCTGGTTCAAAAATAAGGTCTTGTTTTAGTCATCTAGCCTAATCATGGCTGAGACATGTTTTCAATTTATTGTTGATAATTTAGTGAAAGATATTTAATCAAATTGTGCAAACTTGACTTGTCAAAATATATATTAGGGAAGAAAGATACTGGTTCCACATGCTTAAAACAGAACCAAGGAGAAAAATAGGGATGAATAGAAAATGACATATCACAACCCTGATTTTTCTAGTCTTATTTTGTACAAAAATAACATTTGTGTGCAGCTTGTTCTTATGCCACAAACCCATGGTAAGTCAGATTGTTTAATCCTGATTTAAACGATGCTTTCAATTTCATGTTTATAGTTTAGTGAATGAATCTTGTCAAATAGTTTAATCTTGACAGTTGAGTAGTCTAGGTAGAGAATAAAAGGTTCATTAGCATAATATGGACTTTTGGAGGAAATAAGATAGAAGTAGATAGTTTTTTTTGCTTTCAAAAAGAAGAAAATGTCAAGGGTTTGCCAGTTCAAATGCACCCAAAGAAGAAAATGTTGAGGGTTTTCCAGTTCAAATTTACCCAAGGAAGAAAAAATGTTAGGCAAGTAGGTTGGCTAGGTAGAGATGAAGCTGATCTAATCATGTTTTTTCAGATTATTGAGATCACAACTTCAAAGCAAGAATCAACAGATGAAAAGAGGTAAAAATCTGCCCAATGGATGAGGCACTAGTCTCCAATAAGCCTGATATATGAAAGATATGTACACCTCCTGAAAAGGAACTTACCTCCCCAAGTGGAGCCACTGTTAGTCATCAGTAATTTTTGCCTTTATATATGACTAAATGCTTACCCTAGATTTCTAGAAACAAATTTCATGACCATTGTGAGTTCTAGAAATCTCACTGCCTTCATTATCCTTAAGATAAATTTTTCACTATTTTATCATCCCATCATGTGAAGCTCAGCTTACCCATCCCAGAAGACCCATCATGGGCTCATGTCACTCATTTTGTCTTTGTTGTGTCACCTTTGGCCTCAATCCTCTATTTTTATTTTAGCCTAAACCCCTCTACTGCCACCTAGGGCCACCAAACAACCATCTCTCTTACATCTCCATAAATGCCTCAAGCATTGATGGTCTCAAAAATTTCTCTGTAGGCTCTTTAGATAAATAAAGTACATTGGATTTTGGATCTTCAATACATCAGTCTATCAAAAACTCTGTTTTTCACCTAAATATCCCAAATTCTAAGTTTTCAGTCAAAAGCCAAGTCCAAGGAACCTTCCACTAGGTCACCTAGGGTTTCACAGGTCATAGGGTGGATTTGGTATCCTAAAATCTCTATTTTTTCTGTGTAAGGAGACTGCATTCAAAGAAGAAGAAGGAAAAGTAACTTTTTCCAAAACTGATCAAAATGCCATTCAAAAAAGGTTTCCTTGGCCTAAAGCACAAATTCTGCAAGGGACAACTTCCCTTGTTCACATTTCTACAAAAATGATCAAGGCTGCCATCAGCATAATAAGAGGTAAGGTAATGGGATAAGATCATCACCAGAAGGCATCCACAAATAAGAGAAAGGCAGCAAGCCTGTGTTTAAAGAGAATCAGGGTTTTTGTAGTTGGATGACAAAACAGTGGTGCCAAAGCAAGAATCCAATACAAGAACCACAAGGACAGAAGTCACCTCAACTCCACCAAGTACACATTGAATATTAAAAAAAAAAAAATGAATTTTGAAAGGTTATAGAGAACTTAGAAGACAACACTGTTTAATTTTCTCTAACAGTGCTAAAACCTAAGATTTTGGAAAGATGGACAGAATAGCTCCAGGAAAGATGATAAGTCCTCCTTCATAACAACATATGGCATCCAAAACTTATCCAAGGTGTCCCTTACGGTTTGTCAAAAGCAACACTATTTCACCTGCACCAAAGAGAGAAATTGTGAAGGACTAGCAGTATAAGAGCTTAAGTTTCCAAGAATAGTCAAAGGCCTCCAAAATAGTCAAGATAAAGGCAAGCATGAGGTTGAGTATCAAAAGTAGGAAATCATGCCAAACACAAGTTCACTGTTGAATGAATGAGATGTCAAACTCCAAAAGAAAGTAAGAAGACCAAAGGAAAATGTTTTGTAGGCACCTGCACAAGATCAAAAGTGGCCAAGAGGAAAACATGGTAAACCTAATGCACACATCCTTGCCAAAAAGACCTCACTGTCAAAAATATCAATAAAAGGTGAAAAGGTCATGTTCAGGACAATTGCACTTAAGAGGGTCAAAAAAGGATTAAAAACTGTGATTTTAGTTTGACAAGAGAATGCAAAAAGCAGTTTTTAATAAGTGCCCAAGTTTTCAAAGGTAAAAGGGATAAAATAGGCCTTTAAAATCCCTCAGCCAACCATCGCCACAAGAAGGAGAAGAAAAGGTGTCTAAGAAATTCTCCAAAACACTGCAAAAAGATAAAGGTATCGGTCAAAGAAAAAGATTTAAAACATAAGAAAAGTGGGTTATTAGTTTGAATTATTTCTATCAAGGAGTATAAAGGTATTTCATAATTCATTTTAAACTCATTTAGCAATTTCAAAGGAGAAAAAATATTTAGGAAGAGAGACTGAGTTTTCAGGCTTTTTTCTGGGTGAAGTGTTTGGGCATTGCGCAAATCACCGGCACTACACAAAAGCAGGTTGGCGCTGCGCTAACGAGCCCCCCACCTGTTCAACATTGCACTGTGCTACACAAATATCACCGGGCGCGACGATAAGCTTGGGCGCTGCGCAAATGCAAGCTCGACTCGTCCAGGACCGACAAAAACGACACGACCGCCCGACACACTGCATAACTATTCGGGTGTTGCGCTAAACCAGCTGCCTGACACCTCTACACGGGCCCGACATTTCACTCGACTCGCCCAGGAGACTGAAAGAAGGTGCACACCCGGGCTTTGCGCTAACCGCTGTGCAGACCTTGCCGGTGCTGCACAAATAGCTTGACCCGACAACTCTGGCAGGGTGCTACACAAACACAGAGAGCCTTGCAAAGGCCAAATCTCTTGCCCCAAATCGATTTTTTGTCTTCCATTTGCCTCCAAATATCTGCAAAAAGTCAAGAAATGGTAAGTGGCTGTCTCCCCTAATCCTCAAGAAAATTTCAAATTGTTTTTAGTCTTTTATGGCTTTTTAAAGCTTAAAACCCTAAGAGGGTAAAACACTAGGTCTTGTGTGCAAAGGAGCCTCTGTTTAAAACCTCCTAAAAACCAATTTATATGTTATATAATGATCAGTGAGTTAAGGTGTCTGCAAACACAGTTGAGAAGGGTTTCTTTAAGCTCCAAAGCCACTAAACCCTAAAGACCCTAGCCTCCACATAACCTATCCTCCAAAGTTGACTCCATGACCTTTTTTACCTTATTTTCACCAAACCCTAAGTTGTCAAACCACCTCTCATCTCACTATGTTAGGGGCTGAAAACAACAGTGGTAGTGAAAGTAGTCAAAGGCCTTTGAGACCAAAACATAAGGGAGGAAAGGTCAATATATTGGAGCCTCAAAGCACTGTGGCCATCACCTCCTCTCCTAGGATCTTGTCATGCTTTCAGAATTCAAGATGATTTCAGTTTTGTGACAAGGTCAAACAGGTGAAGAGCCACCCTGAGCTCACAAGGCTCCTCATTCTCAACCTGCATAACAAGCACTCAAACCTTGCAGGAGTGAATTTTGAGATTATAGTAGGTGCCATCTCTAAAGCCACAGGTATCCCTTCAGTGGGTGAGAAATGGGTTAGGAAGGGAAAATTAGATAAATATTCTTTGAGCCATTCATCAAAACAAGATATAGAGGAGGCAACAAATTTTTTTTCCCTTTCTCACACCTCAAGCACAGATATGCCTCCTTGATGTTGGTTATCATGAATTAGTTCACCTGTGAAGGGAGGTACTCTAGGCTCTATACCTATCATGTCAGACTCCTCATGCATTTCACAGGGGTTAAGGTGCTAAACTTGCCTTACTATCTCTATAGGAGCATTGAGAAAATGTCTTTTGTTGTCCAGAGGAGGAATCTGACACAAAAAATGCAGAGCTTATTCCCCCATTCCCCGATCAAGATGGTGATCATACATCAGTTGGAGCAGCAGGGTATACCTTGGGATGTTTTCATAACCCATGAGGAATTTACAAACCCACAACCTCCTCATCAACCAAATATGCCTTCCTCATCTGCACAAGTACCCTCACCATAGGCAAACCTCCCTTCCTCTCCTTCTCTTGGTGCATCAGGTGATGCAGGAAGTGGCAATGAAGAATCACATGAAGATCAAGGTGAAGGTGATGAAATAAGTGAGGTAGAGGCAGAAATTAATGATGATGAGAAAGAAGGAAATAAGCACAACAGTAGTGAAAGAAAGAATAGTGACAAATCAACACCAAGGGTCACAGCCAAAATAAGGGTCACAGTCATGACACTAATTAGCCTCTTAGTGACAATGAGAATGACATCAGTGCAGGAGATGATGAAGAAAGGGACCCTAGTGATGAACAAGGCCAAGATGAAGCAAGTGTAGAGGTTGATAATCCCAATGAAGACCAAAGCTACATCACAGAAGGCAGTAAAGAGGTTAATGATGATGATGATGTTGAAGGTCAAAAAGGCAGTGATCAAACAGAAAATGAGATGACTGATGGGAATCATAGTGAAGGTGAAGGAGATAGTCACAACACCAAGGGTCATAGACAAAATAAGGACACTACCAAAACCATAATCACTCCTCTTACATATAACTACAAAAGAGGGCCAAGGCATGTGTTTTCTGCCTCTAAAGGGCAAGGGGCCATGCCATCTACCTCAACTCTGCAAATTGACAAAGGTAAGCAACAGGTGAAGGAAGAAGAAGAGGATCATGAAGTAGAAAGGGAGTTTGAGCTTATCCATATAGACAATGATGAAGAAAATGAAACAATAATTTTAACCTCCCTCCTCCAAAATAAGAATGCACAAATAGAAGACCTAGAAGCTAAGTTGGAGAGTGAAAATGATGCCATTCACTTCTATCAAATGCAAAACAAGGAAATGAGTGCCCAGCAAGCCATCTATGAGGCTAGATCACTCAAAGTCCAGAAAGAAGCCCAAAGAGCACAAGTCAAATTATAAGAATACATGGGCCCATATGAAGAAAGTGAAGGTGAAGAGGAACAACCTAGGAAAAGGCCAAAAACCATGGGAGTAAGGAAAGAATTGGAAAAACAGAAGGAGGAGGAATCAACCCTGGCAGAGAAACTTTCCCTCACTGAACTCCTTGCTATGGAAATTGAAAATTATTGGGAGTCATGGCTTAAGAGGGCAAACATACACCTAGAGGCCAAGGTGAAGAAGGCAAATGAAGGCTTAGAGCTGCAAAGAAAGATGACAAAGTATTATGCCAAGAAACACAAGCTTGTTTGTGCCAAACTTAAGGAGGCCCTCCATGAGGCCCAAACCCTAAAGGAAGAAAAAGAGTATGAAAACCTAGGATTTTTGGCTGAAGCTTCTCAGCAGTTGTCGAATACCACTTGAGGAAGGTCTACACCAAATTTGAGAGGATTTGGAGCAAATTTTGTTTTTTTGAGATTTTTAAGGCTCATTTGCGCAGCGCCACTGGCTCTACTCAAACGCATGGAGAATCCCCAAGGGAAGAACTTGAAATTTTTGGATTTCTCTCAACCTGCACATCATTCTCACCAAATTTCAGATGATTTGAAGCAGGTTTGACCCCTCAAAAGGTTAAAAAACCTCACTTTTTTCACCTTTCTGCCACTGTTTTGGGCCTGGCGCTGCGCAATTGATAGTCTGGAGATTTTTGAATTTTTGAATAGGCTATAGGATCTGGATCTAGAAAATACAAGTATTTTTGGAAATTAGACTCATCAAGCTTTCCAACGAGCCATCATAGAGCCAAATCTGACATTGGAAAGGGGTCCAAAAACTAGTTGCAAAAAACCCTATTTTCTGCTGAAAGTGGCTCTGCGCAAATGGACTGTTTAGCGTGTTTTGGACCAAAACTCAACAAAACACTCTCATTTATTGAAAAATGATATTTTTGAGTTTTTTGAGGCAAAACACTCTAGAATTAGGTGCAAGAAGTTATTTTGGCATTTATTTTTTAGGATATTATGTGCCTTGGGCCATGCATGGTCTCTTGGCCATAAATGACATTTATGGGTGAATTTGACATTTTCCTACCTTATTTAAGGTTTTTTTCCCTCTCTTGCTAAGATAAATATAGAATGAGGGCTTCATTGTAAATGTTGGAATTTTATGAACTTAGAGAGCAATACATGGTTTTTATGAGCTTGGAGAAGAAATTGATTTTGTGAAGTTGATGAATGGCTTGCTTGGATTGATGATGGAGAAGCTTGTTTGTAGGATTCCTAAGCTTTATTAATGGTGATGTCTTCTTAATTTGTTTATGTTTTATTTTTATCATTGTGTTTCATTCTTCTTTGTTGCTATAGAACAGAAAAGTATAGGTTGAGAAATGCTCCTTGAAGCACCTTAGTCCTGCTGTTTGCTATGGCCTTGATGTTTTCCTCTGTTGGGTGTGTTTGAAGAATTCTTAGCTGCTCTTCAAGCCTCTTTATGTTTGTTTGTTTCATTTATGGATTAATATGATGGTTAACGAATATGATTCATGGTAAGCCCTTCTTATTTGAGACTATCTAAACTCTGGCTTGGAACCTTTCTTTGAAGTATTGCTTATTAGGTTAAGTCAAAGAGGTCATGTTCTGATATTTCCCTTTGTCCATGCTTATCAGCTTTCCTTAGAGTTATTTATAGCTTAATCGACAATGTTTAGGAGTTACCTCTTTGATTGATGAAATTTATTGTGTCATCTTATATGTTTTCTATTCTGAAGGTGAATTTACTAAAGTTAGAAGCTCTTATGCTTTCTATGTTTCACTAGAATGTTTATCTTGGATATTTATTTGTTCAAGTATCATCATTGAGTAAATGGTTTTCCCTATCTCATGCTTAGTATCTTTTTCTTATGATATTTAAGACCTTCTTTTTCATGGGTAAATGACAAAGGATACTTCACTGGCCTTTCCCCTACCTTGTTTTTCCCAAACTTGATGTCCACCCCACCTCACACATTACCTTAAGGATCCATTAACCTTGCTAGATTGGCCCTACAACACACTCTGATTCATCATTGAGACACTCATGAATTTGATTGACTCCATAGCCCAATGATTCAAAGACCTCTCACTCCACCTATTCCACTTGACCATCTTACCCAACCAAAACAATCAACAAACCCTACACTCAACAACTAGCCTAAGATCAACGATCTAAAGAAAACAAGAAACATCCTTTGCATCTAATAGAGAGATCCTCTTTGAGTCTAGGAAGGCTAGGTCCTAGGACTCCAAAGACCAGTTCCATGTTACCCTGTCATTTGGTGTACCAATCTGCCAAATCATGGGACCCTAACAGATCCAATGGCTAATCATATTGGTCGAATTTTCAAATAATTTAATTTAAGTGATATTCAACCCATTCCTCCTGTTCCAACTTGGACAAACCGAAGAGTTAGTGGGGAGTATATTGGGAAACAGATCGACAGGGAAATGGTCAGAGAATCTCTACTTTGTATTCTGGGGAACTTTTAATCGTAGGTGGTGGTATCAGATCTATTGGATCACTTGGCTATTGTTCTATCTTGGCGTACTGAAGGGAAGCAGACTGTTATTCCTTTCAAAATCAACCGAGTCTGGCTCGAAGATCCCAATTATAACCACATGGTTCTAGATTTCTGGAAAAATATTGATCCTTATGAGGGATCATATGGATGGGAAAAGCTATTAGATAAACTCCAAAGGCTTAAATAAATCACTAAGGCATGGGAAATAAAGAAAAAGGAGGCCCTTAGGATAGAGTTGAATGACATCTTTGTCAAGATGAACAAGATCCATGCTGAAATGCTTTACAGTCCTCCAGACCAAGTAGTATATAACACTCTTGATAGACTTCAGAAGTGTAAGCTAGAAATATTAAATATTGAGGAGGTCACATGGAAGTTGAAGAGCAGAACAGAGTGGCTTAAGGAGGGAGACTTAAACACTAAATTTTTCTAGCAATCTACTAATGGTCGGAAATTTTTTTTTTCCATATGGCAGATAGAAAGAACAGATGGGAGTATGGCCACTACTACAGTTGAAATTCAAGAGGAGGCTTTCTCTCATTTTTTAGCTTTCTATCAAACTGATCAATCCACAAATCATAACAACCAAATATGGGTTCTTGAAAATATACCAACAATTTTTGATGCAGCGAAAAACCAAGCCATGGACAAAGAAATAACAAAGGAGTAAATTGAAGGTGTACTAAAATCATTTGCCCATGATAAAAGCCTGGGGCCAGATGGTTGGTCGGCTGAATTTTTCATTCATTTTTTAGAGGTGATGGTGGAGGAGATTAAAACTGTGGTGGAACATGCCCGGATAATTGGTCATATTCCTGCTGACATGAATTCTACTTTCCTAGAGCTTATTCCTAAATCACCAGCGCCCAAAGCGTTCTCGGACTTCAGGCCTATTGCATTATGCAACATTATATATAATATATCTTTAAAAATCATTGCTAACAGGATTAGAGATATTTTGTCAAGACATATTTCAAAAGAACAATATGGGTTTTTGCAAGGTCAATCAATCCACGACGACGTTGCAGTTGCTTAGGAGGAAATGCACTCTATTCATGATAAAAAAATAAGGCCCTTATCATGAAAATTGATCTACTTAAGGCCTACGATAGAGTGGATTGGTGATTTATTAGAATTGTATTACTGAAGATTGGTATGACAATGGGTAATATTAGATGGATCATGACCTGCATTTCATCGGTCAGATATGCAGTGATTATTAATGGCACGCCAATGCAATTATTTGGAGCTGGGAGAGGTTTAAGACAGGGATGTGCATTGTCCCCCCCATCTTTATTCTCATCATGGATGGTTTTAGAAACCTTATGAAAATGTCTAAGTAGGAGGGGTATATTTCAGGGTTCTCCTTTTCCCCTACTGTAAGTATTACTCACTCTCTGTTTGTTGATGATCTTCTTGTATTTGGAAGGCTCCTCAGGAACCACTAGTTTTATCTGCACTATATGCTTATTCGCTTTGGTGCGGCTTCCGGGCTTTTCATAAACAAGGAAAAATATTTTCTAGTTTATGAATATGGGGATGCAAACGAGATAAATTTTATAGCGGGTTTCATCAGAGTTTAGACAAAGCACGCGATGGAAGGTTTCATTTATCTTGGGTTCAGATTAAAACCTTGCAGATATAAGGTGGTGGACTGGACATGGTTGGTGGAAAAGTTTAAGCTTAGAATTACAAAATGGATGCACAGATGGCTGTCACTCGGAGGTAGATTCATCATGATCCAAGTGGTCCTGTCCCAATTTTTTGTTTACTGGGTGCATTTTTATTATATTCCTGAACACACAGTACATATCATCAATTCAATTATCTCTTAGTTCTTATGGGTGGGCACGCCTATGGTTAAAAAATATCACTTGTGAAAATTAGATTGTTTAACTATTCCAAAAAAATATGGGGGTTGGGGTATATTAAATACAAGGATTTTTAACACTGCGCTTCTTATCAAATCCCTTTGGAGGGCTATTGGCGGCAAAGTATTATGGCCCAATATCATCAGATGCAAGTATTTGTTTGGGGATACGTTACACAAAATCTATAATGCTCAAATGTCCTTCCCTAGAGTGATATTTGCGATTTGGCAGGGATTCAAGAAAATTATGCAGCTATTTTCTGAAAGGTTGTCCTGGACGTTTGGGAATGGCCAGCGAATCCTATTATGATGTGATAGGATTTCTGGAGTTGTTGGGGTTCCAGATGTGGAGGTTCAATTGGCGCACCGGCTTGCTCATCGAGGAATTATCTTTCTATCATAGTTCATAAATTACTAGGTTCATGGTGCACCGATTTGGAAGACTGGAACACAACTTGGCCTTCAGGGCACAGAGGCTGTGGATTGGAACTCATATGTATGTAAGCTACAAGCTGGTGGTTTGTGTCTTAGGGAAGGAGGAGACCGGATCTCATGGGACGGGGCTATGGCAGGAGAATCTCTGATTGTAAGAGACATTTATTTCAATATTTCTTTTTAGACTCTGTAGGATACAACTAGCTCTTGCTTCAGGCATTTTTGGCACAGGCGGATCCCCACTAAAATTCTCCTCTTTGTCTGGTTAGTATGGAGGCAGAAGATCTTAACTTGGGATTCGCTCAAAAAAAGTGGGCCCTTTGGTCCTAGCTGATGTCCCTTCTGCAAGATCCAAGAGGAAACGACATCACACCTTTTTTTCTCATGCTCCTTCATTCTTCAAATCTGGTCGCTATTCATCGGATTTTTGATGGATCCCTCATGGAAGCCAGTTGATTATCTTGATACGATTCAAGCTTGGGATAAGCTCACATGTAAATTCTAATCTCTGCCTTTTTTCCTTATATGGGAGGTGTGGATAGCAAGGATTTAGATTGTTTTTGAAGGAAAGGAAGCCTCCATTCCCCACATATTTGCAGCTATTATGATTTGGATTTATAGTAGGGTCTCTTCTCATCCCTTCGTAACGGATTTATCTCGGCGTATACAACCTCATCCTATCTATCTTCTGACGATTTTCTTTGATGCGGCATGTCTTGATGGGATGATGGGTTGTGGGGCTTGGGTTAAAATTTCACAAGTGGAGAGATTTCACATTTGTTGGAATGGTGGGAAAGGGTCCAATAAAAAGGCAGAATTGATGGCATTATGGAGTGGCCTTATGGATGCCTTCAACTTGAGATTGGATGCGGTCCATATATATGGGGATTCTAAAATCATTATAGACGAAATATCTGGGTGATCCTCTCTCACTTAATCTAGTTTTCAGGGGTGGTATGAGGGAACCAAACACTTGTGGATCAAATTGAAGAAGCCCCCCATGACACATATTTACAGAGAAAACAACACTAGAGTGGATGGGCTCTCTAAAAAGGGTTTAAGTCTAACATTTGGCAATCTTCAGGTATCACACTATAAAGATGGGCATCCTACTAGATCTTTCGACATTCCCATTCCTTGAGGATTTTGCATGATGGAATTTTGCAGCTTCAAGCGAGCCAGTAGCAAGTGAGCCTTTTTTCTATATGTATATGATGGTTCCTACTTATGTATATATGACGATCTTTTTACTAGCATCCTCATTTTTTCAAGTGAGCCTAAATCACAAATGGACCAGATTCACAAGCAAGTGTGAAAACAATCTTCTCCATGATCTCTGATCTGTCTCTTTGGAGATTTGAACATTTCAAGCGAGCCTGAAAACTATATTGTCTGTTTCATTGGAGCTAGGATCATTTCTGGAACGTAACGACTATCTGTGGTACTTCATCCTATGACACAAGATCATTAACTTGTTTTTGTTTATGTGATATGTCTTTGTTGGTGGCACTCTGGCCTCAGTTTTTCCATGGTTTGGAATAATATCGTTATAACACTTAATGTTTGATTATGTTTTAGGTAGAATCATTGCTGGACTTTGTTTTATTGTTGATGTTAATATTTCTCACAACTGTATGTGGAGTAGTTCTCTCTTTCCATTAGTCGGGAGGGCACAATTAGATGATGATGTGTATTTATCCTCTCTTGAAGAGTCTTTCCTAAGATGGATGATTATGTACTTTTTACTTATATAATAAACAACGTGTTTTTCTTTCTGAAAAAAAAGCTAAGAGAGGAATATCACAATGGTTAGTTATCATTGAAATTTAATGGAATCAATACTAGGGACCCACTTGCTTGGGACTCTTGTCTTTGAAAAAAAATGTAATTCAACTTCATTGTACGAAGATGCAAAGATTATGCAAATGTAATTCAACTTCATTGTTGGGAGATGCAGAGATTGTGCGAAGGTGCAGAGTTACTCCGCATAATGAAAGCTTTGGGACCCACCTTGATTCAACCTTATTGTTTGGAGATGAAGAATAACCATTATGTGAAGGCTTTCATTCTGTGCCGAACCACACACAATGGTTTCTACGCAATGGTTACTACTATTCCATCCATGCATGGCTTTGTCTATTTGTTAGCATATAATCACACTCACTATTTTTTTGTTGTAGTGGAGCCACTCACTATCTAGTTGGAATTCGCTCTGATTATTTTTTCTATTTGATCGAAATGACCAGTAGTTAAGAGTAAAGGCTGCGGGGCATACATACATACCATATATAAAAATATAAATGAGTGAGTTGTGTAAAATAAGAATAGAATATGTGTTTCTTTCATCGCACATTTTTGTTGAAAATGACACCAATAAAATATTCTAATTTATTTTTCTCTTGATTAAATTAGAATAAAATTGTAATTCCACTTCACATGAAAATTTGTATGAGTTAACTAAGTTAGGATGACTTAATTTGAGTTGAGGGTCAAACTAGAGACATGTAGAGTGTCTCCTACATTATAGGAGTTCTGGTTGAATTTATTTTGAGTTGTGATTAATTAACTCAAATTATTTGACTTTAGTTAAACTAGTTCTTACTGATGGAGGAACCAGTATAAGGTTAAAAAATGGGGTGTCACTTCATGTGTTCAACCAGTTAACTCATAATTCACTCATAAATAATTCATGCATGTGAGTTCTGAGAAAGACCCTGTAGTTGAGATTGAAGTTCAAGGGTAGTCTACTATCAGTTGTATAATTATCCAAATTGTATAGGTGGTGCATGCAGTCAGAGGAAGGCCCCTAATGGATTCATACTAGATTGAGAACTTCCCTAATTAATAGGGCCTAATTACCCAAGGAAATGACACAAGGAAATAGGGATTGTTGAGGGCAGAAAATTGGTTAAGGATTCACAGTATGGATTGAGAATTTCCCTAATTAATAGGGCCTAATTACTCAAGGAAACAACACAAGGAAATATGTAGGGATCCTTGAGGGTAGAAAATTGGTTAAGTATTGAACCAAACTTGTTTAGGAATCATTTAGATAGATAGAGATAATGCAAAGGTTTTTCAACTTAGAGAAAAACATTGTAATCTTCTCATATTTTCTGGCTTATGCAATAAACCGATAACGAGGTTTTTAGCTAAGGCTTTCCCCATGAAATATTTGTGTGCTGTGTGATTGAAATTCTCTCTCTTTAATGTTTTGTGATTTCAAGATCTAAACTGGTTTCTGCAATTGGTAGAGTAGATTCAAGTATAATGTTTTAGCATATTACAATTATCACTTGAATCTACATGGATTTTCTATAATTTTAGTTAATAAGACTTGAGTTTAGCATGAGTAAGGCCTAGTTTATGGTGGTTTGATTGTAGTGTTGGGTAGCTCCAACAAGGTTTTAGTTGTGGGAGGATTATGGCTTGGCGATGGCGGGAAGAGTTTCAGACCATGGAATTGCAATATTACTGGAGATGATGAAACCACCAATGTTGTGTGCACAGAGATGGCTCAGATGCCGCCTTAGATATTTAATTTGGTCACTGGAAAAGACGAGGAGGAGGAAGATTGTAGGCTTGACGATAACTAGAGATATGGTTTGGTCAGGGGGAAGATGACTCTGGAAACGATTGATCTAGGCCCACAACAATTGGAATTTCATGGTCAAAATGCCGATTATTGTTCACAATGGCCTTTAAATGCAACTTAAATTGTTATGTGAAATTAATATTTACTATTTTTTTGACGCAAAAGAGCAGTACATAAGTAATATAGATCTTAGAATACTCCCAACCATGTAAAAGAAATAGATACCATCATACAACCAAGCACGTATAATCGATCTTAAGAGTAAATATTGAATTTAATCACAAAACAACATCGCTGAATAATATTTCAGAAAAAACTATGCAACTTCCTCCCCAGAGTGAACCCCGCCCTCGCCTTCATAAAGGGCAATGTACGTTATGGCCTCTGCACAGACCGTCACCACACGCAACCCCCTAGCCGTAAGAGACCTGCAATATTGGAAAGAGCAGACATAACAGTGTGTTAGAACACTCATTGATGGAATAGCCGCTGAGCTAATTGAAAATTAGAAATAAAATTTCAAATAATCTGAAAATTATTTCTGAAAATTATTTTTGAATTTACAAGAAAATCAAAATATTCAACGTTTTCATGAAATTTTGGTTAAAATTACAATAAACTCAAAAAAAATATTGAGAATCAACTTACTTCTATAGTCCATGATAATACAAAGACTAATAATTATACTTGTAAAATATATTTTATAAGCTATAATTTTATTTATTTTATAATTTCACTATTAAATTATTTAAAATAAATTATAATTACTTAATAAAGTTACTAACCAGAATGTAAGGGTTTTTGTTTTTTTATTTATTAAGAAATTAGTATAGATATATCTTATGTAAATGGAAGTTTTCATTTTAATGTCAAATTTGTTAAATATAAAGAGATTAAATCTCTCTAAGTCTAGACCTTGACAAATTTGATATCTTCATAATTCTAATAAATCAGAAATTAAAATAAATAAATAAATAAATATATAAATATATATATATATATATATATATATATATATATATATAATCAACATTAAAATATTTAATTTTTTAAAAAATAAAAAGAAAAATAAAAATTTTCAATTTAAATTTTAAAATTTATTTTAAATAAATTTTTAAATATGTATCATATTTATATTTAAAAAAAACGAAAATAAAAAACATTAAACAAAAATATTTCAATTTAATTTTTTAAACATTAAAAACCATCTTAAAGATTTTTAGGAATTTGACTTCTGTGATCCATAAATTATGTATCAAATCTTTCGGTGAAAATCACATTGGAGAAAATTGTGTCGATGCTTTTCAAACCAGCCAGTGTGGGTCATAAAGATTTTAAATCAGACATAAATATTCTTCCTTATATCTATTTTCCATATGATTTTTTCCAAATTTGGTAGAACATCATAAAAGGTATCTTTTTTGACTTATAGATCTCTAGATTCCTTAGCGAACTCTAACAAGTTAATAAGTTGTTTTCTTTACATTATTTACTAGGTATTAAAATAATTATAACTTTGTATAACTTAGAGTTTTATTTGTTTTATTTTATTTTATAATTTTTAAAATAAATTATAATTATTAATAAAATTGTAAGATTTTTTTATTTATTTATTTATTAAAAATAATATAGATTCATTTATATCAGATTTGGGTTTATATCTTAATTTCAAATCTGAATATCAGATTTGGGTTTATATCCTAATTTCAAATCCTAGTAGTCTTTAGTGCGACTTTTTGAAGGCTTTTACTGTGACTTTTTACGGTGTAATTTCTCTAAATTCCGGTAGGAATTTATTGAAAAGAGAAGTTTGATTGCTAACTTTGCACAATCGAAGTGCTCTAGAGGTTTTTGAGGGTGCTGAATCCATATATAGAGTCAAAAAACCAGTTTGAATAACAAAAAAAAATATTTTACCTCAAAATTTTTCACCGGATTCCAGCACCTGAAACTTCAAAAAGTCACACTAAAGACAACTCCTTTCAAATCTATTAAATATAGAGATTATTTTTTTCAAAGTTTTCACTTTGAGAAAGTCAATATTTCTGTGGAGTTAATATGAATATATGATATTTTCTATATATAGAAAAACAAACTGCATATTTTTTTTTTCTAAGTAAGTCTAATTCTATTATATGGTACAAAAGAAATTTATATCAAGACGTTCTTTCCGAAACTGCAAAACTGGCTAATTTTTGTGGGAAGAATGTTCAAAGAAGCAAAATTGGGACTGCCCCTTATGGGGAAACCAATTCCAATGTTAAACTAGTTCTGAGTAGAAGTGCTGCCCCAGTTGGGGAAACCATCACACAACTTAGTCAACCAAAATTTAAACAAACTGTGCATGAAAAAGAAAAGAAAAAAATGTTGGAGATCAGATGCACAGCTAATTAAACAAATACTCAGCAAAAAATGTTGGAGATAAGATGCACAGCTAATTAAACAAATACTCAGCAAACAAATCATGCACAGGAAACACAGAGTTTAACGTGGTTCACCCAACCATTCTGGGCTACGTCCACCAAACATAGGCATCGACAATCTTTATTATCAAACAGGAGATTACAAAATAATCAATTTCCTCACAAACTCTCACACACAAACCATCCGTATGGATACCTGTTATATAGCAAAGAGAATCTAACTGCCTCATAAATCCTCTCACATCAAATTTAGGATGCATTAACTCCCTCCCAACAAACTGGAGCTAATCTAGGAACTAATTCCTAATTTTTGTCACCTAATGAGATTTTTGCCAATTTTACTCAAAACAGAAAAATCTCAACAATCTCCACCTTGACAACAATTAGCCTGATGCCCTGTTATTATTATTTTATTTTTTCTGCAAGCCAAGAGAAGCCAAACACCAACGCAGCTTCTCTAACAAAACTGGTTTCGTGAACATGTCTGCACAGTTTTCCTTTGTATGCACCTTTTCAAGAGAGACTCCCCTTTCAGTAATAACCTGTCTTACAAAATGATACTTTATTGGAATATGCTTTGATTTACTATGATAGGCCGGATTCTTAGCCAAATGTATTGCACTTTGACTGTCATAAAATAACTTGATGTTGTCCTGCAACCTACCAAATTCACCAAACAAACCTTTTAACCAAACCGCTTCTTTGCAAGCATGAGAAGCAGCAATGTATTCTGCTTCAGTAGTGGATAAAGCAACAATGTTCTGTAGCTTTGACATCCAGCTGATAGCTCCACCTGCAAGAGTAAAGACGTACCCTGAAGTTGACCTTCTCTTATCCAAATCACCTGCAAAATCAGAATCAACATATCCGCAAACAAATTCACCACTCTTATTGTAAGTGATACAATAACTACTTGTGCCTCTCAAATACCGAAGCACCCATTTCACTACTGACCAGTGTTCTTTACCCGGATTTGCCATATACCTACTGACAACCCCAACTGCATGTGAAATATCTGGTCGAGTACAAACCATCGCATACATCAAACATCCTACTACATTAGCATATGGAATTCGAGACATATAATCCTTTTCTTCATCTGTATTAGGACATAAACTGGAAGAAAGTTTAAAATGGGAAGCTAAAGGGACTGACACAGGCTTCACATTGTTCATACCAAACCTCACAAGTATTTTCTCAATATACTTCTGTTGTGATAGCCACAGCTTACCATTGCTCCTGTCTCTCAAAATCTCCATGCCCAAAATCTGTCTTGCTGCTCCTAGATCTTTCATATCGAATGTCCTTGCCATCTGAGTCTTCAACCTGTTGATTTCATCAATGCTTTTGCTTGCTAAAGCATATCGTCAACATACAACACTAAGATAATGAACATGCCATTTTTCAATTGCTTGAAATACACACAATGATCATATTCACTTCTAACATATTTCTGACTCAATATGAAAGAATCAAACTTCTTATACCACTGCCGAGGCGACTGCTTCAGGCCATATAATGACTTTTTGAGCCTGCAGACAAATTTCTCATTGCGATGCTGAACAAACCCTTCCGGTTGTTCCATATATATTTCCTCATCTAAGTCTCCATGTAGAAATGCAGTCTTAACATCTAATTGCTGCAACTCTAAATCAAGCAAAGCCACTAATGCTAACACAATTCTAATTGAAACAATTTTAACCACTCGTGAAAAAATCTCATGAAAGTCAATACCGGCTTTCTGAGAAAACCCTTTTGCAACCAGTCGCGCTTTGTACCTGTCTTCCGTATCATTCACACCCCGTTTCACCTTGAAAACCCATTTGCATCCCACAGTTTTCCTGTCTTTCGGAAGCTCAACCAGATCCCATGTGCCGTTCTTACTCAAGGCCATCATTTCGTCCTTCATGGCTGCTTTCCACTTGTCACTTTTCGAACCTTCTATTGCTTCCTGATAGCACAGAGGTTCATCGTCATTAGCAGTATATGCAACTGAAGTAACATAATCATCATACCTTCTCGGTGGCCGTTTGATTCTTGTAGACTTCCTTAAGGATGTTTCTGGTGCTTCCGCAATTGGCTGACTACCATCTGTAGGAACTTCTTGCCGATCAGTATCTGAGACCTGTTCATGATCTAAACCTGAACCCTGTTCATGTTCTGATTCTGAAACCTGTTCCTGACTAGTATCTGAACTATGGTCATCATGACTATCATTAGAAGTGCTGTCAAACTGAATGTGCTGAAAATCAAATACATCATCCTGTTTCAATTTACTATCTACATCTAACTGTATAAGAGAGGATTCATTAAACTTTACATCTCTGTTGATGATGATTTTGCAGGTAGTAGGATCCCACAATCTATATCCCTTTGTTCCAACACCATACCCAACAAAGATATACCTTTTAGACTTTGGATCTAATTTAGTTCGCTGATGTTTAGGCACTAGAGCATATGCATCACAACCAAACACTCTGAGTTTAGAATAGTCACAAGGATGTCCTTTCCATACCTCTTGCGGAATCTTGCAGTCTATCGCCGTCGATGGAGATCGGTTTATCACATAACAAGCTGTTGCCACCGCTTCCGTCCACAACTCCTTTTGCAACCCGACGTTACTCAGCATACTCCTTGCTCTCTCTAGAAGAGTTCTGTTCATGCGTTCAGCAACTCCATTTTGCCGAGGAGTATAAACCGTGGTCTTATGTCTCTCGATCCCTGCATCCTTGCAATAGCTGTCAAACTCCTTGGAAGTAAACTCACCACCATTGTCAGTTCTTAAACATTTTATTGTTCTACCAGTGCTGTTTTCTACCAATGCTCTAAACTGCTTGAAAATTGTAAAAACATCAGACTTCTTTTTCATCATGTAGACCCACACTTTCCTAGAAAAGTCATCAATAAACGATACAAAATATGACGAGCCACCATACGAGGTTGTAGGTGCTGGACCCCAAACATCTGAATGGATATAATCAAGTATGCTTTTACTAGTATGTTTGCCTGTTTTAAACTTTTGTTTACTTTGTTTTCCAAACAGACAATGCTTACAGAAATCTAACTTTCCAGACTTCAGATTTGGAAGTAACTTGCGATCAGCCAAAATTTTCAACCCTCTTTCACTCATATGCCCCAATCTTTGATGCCATAAGTGAATGGAACTATTGTCATGTTCAGACACAGTAGACACAAAATCTGACCCTGTACCTCCTTCTAACTGAAATAGATTTCCTACTTTCTTAGCCTTCATTACTAGTAAGATACCTTTATAGATTTTCATAACTCCACCTTGAATTACAGTTTTATATCCATTCGTATCCAATGCTCCTAAAGAAATTAGATTTTTTCTTAAGTCTGGAACATGTCTCACATCTGTTCACAATTTAGTTGTGCCATCAAACATTTGCAATTGTATACTTCCTATCCCAACAATATTGCAAGTAACATCATTACCCATGTACACGACGCCATCATCAACAGATCTATACGTCTTAAACCAGTCTTTATGGATACACATGTGGTTAGATGCCCCGGAATCTAACAACCAATGTTGATCATGTTTTGACATATTAACAGACAACACTTCGTCGCTCATACCTAAACCAGATGCCGAACCTGTATCTGTCGTGTTTGCTTCCTTCTTCTCTGTCGAAGAGTTTCCTTTCTTCTCTGTTTGCTGTCTCTTCCAGCAGTCTTTCTTCAAGTGCCCCGATTTGCCACAAAACCAGCACTTTACTTTGCTCTTCTTCCCTTTCGACTTTGAATGCAAATCGCTGTGCTTACCATAGCGTCTTTCTCTAGAACGACCTCTAGCCATCGTTGCCTCTGATGTAGAGGTGTCAGCATTCGACCTCTTCCTTGTCTCCTCGGACAACAAAGCTCCAACGACATCATCAAATTCAAGGATGTCTGCAGTACTAAATCTTATGGAAGTAACAAAGTGATCCCACGAGTCGGGCAATGAACACAATAGAGTTATTGCCTTATCCTGTGAATCAAATTTTACATCTAGACTTTGTAATTGTACCAATAGAGTATTGAAAACATTCAGATGGTCAGTAATCGAGGTACCTTCCTTCATCCGCAAACCATAAAGCTGTCGCTTCAGGAGAATCCGATTTGTCAAGGATTTCGTCATGTAGAGCTTCTCAAGCTTCGACCACAGGCCTGCAGCGGTCTTCTCTGACACAATGTTGAACAGAACGTCATCCGCCAGACATAACCGAATTGCGCTCAGAGCTCTGTCATCCAACTCATCCCATTCATCCTCCATCAAGGAAGAAGGCCTTTTGCTTTTCCCCAATAGCACTTTCACCACACCTTGTTGTACCAGGAGATCATGCATCTTTACCTTCCAGATCTCGAAATTGTTTTTACCGTTAAACTTCTCAATTTCAAACCGGGCACTTTGAGTTTTCGCCATCTTGTATCAGCAAAAAACACAATAATCTCCAAAAAAACCAACTTTTAAATAAATGAAGTTTGTGTTTTAAAAAAAATAAAAATAAAAATAAAAAACGCCTTTGCCTTCCTTTCATACCATATGTAAATGGTATTTAAAAAAAAAATTACAAATCGATTTTTTTTTTCTTTTAAATCACAAATCAATTGACCTTTTATTAAATCGATATACATAAATCGATTTAAAAAAAAAAAACATTTAAATACTGATATCGATGTGTTCTGTTTTTTTTTTTTTTAAACATTGTAATAAAAACCGATTTGTTACTCGAGATATAGTAACGTAACTTCACGTCTGCCATCACCACTATTCAGTTTCATAGATATTGGCAACGAGCGTTATCATAGTAACTTCACGTGAAGTCCTCCACCGCCACGCGTTCTGCATGTCCTCCATGCAGCAATACGCACCTTCGACCGGCGCCCATACGGTCTCCACGCACCAGCGCTCCAGCAACACCAGGAAATTCAGCACCGGGCAGCCACACGCTATAGAAACTCTGTATGTCCTCCACGCAGTGTATATAACAGCTCCATTAAGTGCAGGCTCCACGCAGCAGTATGCACCGGCGACTTCAAAAATTCTTTAATTGAACTCCAGTTCTACGCACTCCAGTTCTACGCACCAGCAATGCACCAACAATTCTGCGCACCAGCAATTCAACGCACTCCAACATTGCTCTGATACCACTTGTTGGAGATCAGATGCACAGCTAATTAAACAAATACTCAGCAAACAAATCATGCATAGGAAACACAGAGTTTAACGTGGTTCACCCAACCATTCTGGGCTACGTCCACCAAACATAGGCATCGGCAATCTTTATTATCAAACAGGAGATTACAAAATAATCAATTTCCTCACAAA
>CM076571.1:360334734-360495316 GCA_034641835.2 Pinus albicaulis | reverse complement strand
CATGGCCAACTCGGTCACAATGTTGGCATTTGATAACTTTTGGCTGCGAATGTGGAGGTGTAGAATCTGGAACATGTGAAGGTGAGTTGTCATGAAGAAATCCAGCACTCTAAAATTTGATAGGATGAGTAATCTGAAATATGAAAGGATGCCTCCTTATCATATCCGAGACCTATTTTGTGCTTGTTGCTGATAAGCTCTTCCCAAGGTATGATGATGGGTTTGGGAGGTGGAACTTGAAATTTTGCATCTCCATGTAAATATGCTCTTGAACTTGCCATTGAATGTGAATCCACCTCAGCCTTACTGATTTCATCACTTGCTCACTGTTGATGGGTGTTTGTCTCAATATTTAACAGAGGTTTTTTCTGAACAAAAACAAGTTCAGAATGATGCCTTTTCTTCTGTAACTTATCTTGTTGAAGTTGTGATTCAAGCTGCAAAAAAAAATATTTTTCTGTGTATTTTGTAAACAACTATGAATATCTGCGAGAAAAGCCTTGCCGATTTTTATTGTATCATGAAGAGTAGAGTGTACCAAATTTTTCAATAAATCTAGTACTTCATCAACTTTGGTGATTTTCTTAGTGAAAATAAATTAGGTTAACAATCCTAATGGAAGCTATAACAGGGTTACACAAACCCCAACGTTTTGAAGGTATTTTCACATTCTATCATTCTCAAACAATAATAAAAGTGGCATACAATACATTATAAACAAATCATGGATAGAAACCAGATGAGTGATCCATAGCCTCACATATTCAATCATAGCTCACTAGATTACTGATGTCTCAGCCTTGGATGAGACTTTATGCTACAACCTTAATACAATCTTTTATGCATCGACTAGTCACTCTTCCCACACGTATTTTATTGGAATTCCCTAGTTCAGGTTTGATAATTTTAGTCTAAAGAAACTAATTAAGCTTGTGCATGGTCCTCAACAACAAAGATCCTTTTCCTTCCCATGATGTTGACGTAGATGCTGATATGAGAGGAAAATACTAGGTCACAACTTTGAAGATGAGCATAAGTTTTATTTATTTATTAAAAGGGCACTGAATGTATGAAATGATGAGCAATTTCCTCTTCTCTAATAAAATTCCATTGCACATCCTATTTTATTTATCACATAGCTAGTCACATATTTCATCTTGACCATCAACTAATACATCTCAAACATGGTTCCAATGTAACTATTGAGTTACACAACATGAGCACATTACAATGAAAGGAATAAGTGTTATCTGCACACAAATAAATTTGATACAACTTCCTGTTTACCGATTGATTAAAATTACAACCAATTATCGCATATTTTGTAACTTATTCCAATGTTATATGGTATATGTGACTCAAACTATATTGCTGCCCCTTTGGGTGAATTATTTCCTTCTCCAACACCCCCAAGAGATCAACACTTTAATTGAATTGGACGACACCCATGAATAATCTTCTAACTATTGTAACATGATTTGTCATATATATGAAACAATATAACCACCATTTCTTAGTTTATTCCATTCCCATTAGATGGATACCATGACCTCCATTTTTGTTCGTAAAGCCCTTGTCTGTCCACCAAGAGGAGGAAGAAAAAATGGAAATGGTAGATGACGTCAGTACTATAGAAGTGGCTCAGTTCCCTCAAGGGAAGTACTTGTAATGGATTCTACTCGTCATAGCTTTCGACCATCTAGTCATCACAACCACCCTCTATGATGCACATTCAAGAGCTTCCTTTTTCCAAGTCCATACTTTAGCCTCTGCCGGGTGCACCAACAAATATTGAAAGAAGAGAATGTGACAATGCTCTCTAAGGAATTTCAACAACAAACCATTATTTATCTCAGAGAATCCTTGGTAGGGTGCATATTTATTGTCTAGTGATGCTAGCCAAGATATGGTGAAATGGTTCAACCCACAATGAAACTATCGAGGAAGTTAGGTAGTCAAATAACACAAGTTGGCAGAGTAAAAAATGAGCAGGGATAAAGAAACACTCAATTTGAGAAAATTTATGGAGTTGACAAGTCGAAATACAAAACCATTTATTAACGAGAAGAGGGATAAGTTTGGACGTGGGTAATGCACACTGGAATAGGGGACATGTCCTAATATCATTGAGCATTGAAAATGAATACCCGACCTACCTCACAGTTGGGTTACACATGTCCAATTTCCAGGGGTTTAGAATGCCGTATTTCACATTTTTTAATAGGAAAAATGCCAACGTCAGGATCATATTCAAGGCTCAACTCCAATCTGGCTGCCACTAGCTTTCCCAACTTTTCAAAGTATGAATTACAGTAGAAGGGTAGGTTAGAGTAAATCTTGATAGGTATGCAAGATAATTTTCTAACTTCTGCCAATAAATAGTGATGGAAGAGAATGTTTCATGGAACGAAAGCAAGGCAGAGAATGCTAGTGTAACGTTTGGCCGAGATTTGACAGTACTAGGATAGAACACTGATACAAAAAATTCTCATAGAAAATAACATAGAGTAACATAGCTCATAAATGATACGAGCAATTTCCAAATTGATTTTAAGAACTATATGTAGCATGCGCATAAAAATCAACAAAGAATCACATGCAATGTTAATAGGGATGGAAGATAATAGGTGGTGCGACAGGTTGAAGAGGTAGATTTTCTATGGATAGGTAGGTCTGAGATACTGACTAGCTAGTGCGGTAGAAATACTGAGAGAATGAGGGCATAATTGGCCATACATTTAGTGGGTAGGAAAACACTTGCAACTCTGATACCATGTTAAACACACATGGAAAAGACAATGGATATGATAGATAATCATGGGTTAATTTTATTCACAAGTGATATATGTTTATAATACATTCTAATGATCCTTGGTTTCCATATACCAAGTGGTATCTTGGACTCCCTTTGACTATTTACATTCCACACCAACTCTTAGTGGATTAGGTGTCCAACATTGTACATATGATATAATAAAACAAAATTTTAAAATTTCACATGCTCTAACAACCCGAGCCCCAAACACTTACACCAAGTCACAATGCATACTTTTATTCACAAGTGATATGCATTATAATAAATTCTAATAACCGTTAGTTTCCATATACCAAGTGATCTCTTGGACTCACTTTGACTATTTACATTCCACACCAACCCTTAGTGTATTAGGTGTCCAACATTGTACACATGATATAATAAAAGGTTTCCATATACCAAGTGGTCTCTTGGACTCACTTTGTCTGTTGACATTCCACACCAAGTTTCCATATACCAAGTGGTCTCTTTGTTGACATTCCACACCAAGTTTTCATATACCAAGTGGTCTCTTGGACTCGCTTTGACTATTTACATTCCACACCAAGCCAACCCTTGGTCTCTTGGACTCGCTTTGACTACTTATATAATAAAAGGTTTTCATATACCAAGTGGTCTCTTGGACTCACTTTGTCAATTGACATTCCACGAATTATTAGCGAATTATGTGTCCCACTAAGGTGTTCAACATTGTACACATGATATAATAAAAGGTTTTCAAGAACAGATATGCAGCACAACCTTCCATCCAATCAATGGTGAAAATAAAGGATAAGGAAGACGCAGACAAGGTTGTGGAGAGGTGTCCTTTTTGGAGCAGCATACCTCTGACCAATGCCAAGATCAATCCATAAAAGGTTTTCATATACCAAGTGGTCTCTTGGACTCACTTTGTCAATTGACATTCCACGAATTATTAGCGAATTAGGTGTCCCACTAAGGTGTTCAACATTGTACACATGATATAATAAAAGGTTTTCAAGAACAGATATGCAGCACAACCTTCCATCCAATCAATGGTGAAAATAAAGGATAAGGAAGACGCAGACAAGGTTGTGGAGAGGTGTCCTTTTTGGAGCAGCATACCTCTGACCAATGCCAAGAAGAGATATGCAACACAACCTTCCATCCAATCAATGGTGAAAATAAAGGATAAGGAAGACGCAGACAAGGTTGTGGGGAGGTGTCCTTTGGAGCGGCATACCTTATTAGGTCTACTTACTTTGTAAATTGACATTCCAATTATTACCTTATTAGGTCTACTTACTTTGTAAATTGACATTCCAATTATTAGCGAATTAGTAGGTCTACTTACTTTGTGAATTGACATTCCAATTATTAGGAGCGACATACCTTTGACCAATGCCAAGAAGAGATATGCAACACAACCTTCCATCCAATCAATGGTGAAAATAAAGGATAAGGAAGACGCAGACAAGGTTGTGGGGAGGTGTCCTTTGGAGCGGCATACCTTATTAGGTCTAGGTACTTTGTAAATTGACATTCCAATTATTACCTTATTAGGTCTACTTACTTTGTAAATTGACATTCCAATTATTAGCGAATTAGTAGATCTACTTACTTTGTGAATTGACATTCCAATTATTAGCGAATTAGGTGTCCAACATTATACATATGATATAATATAACCCCAAGAACTTACACCAAGCTACAATGCACAATGAATTATCATGACCAACATTATTTGCACCTCGTCCTCGTCCTCGTCCTCGTCCTCGTCCTCGTCCTCGTCCTCGTCCTTTGTCAATTGACATTCCACGAATTATTAGCGAATTAGGTGTCCCACTAAGGTGTTCAACATTGTACACATGATATAATAAAAGGTTTTCAAGAACAGATATGCAGCACAACCTTCCATCCAATCAATGGTGAAAATAAAGGATAAGGAAGACGCAGACAAGGTTGTGGAGAGGTGTCCTTTTTGGAGCGGCATACCTTTGACCAATGCCAAGAAGAGATATGAAACACAACCTTCCATCCAATCAATGGTGAAAATAAAGGATAAGGAAGACGCAGACAAGGTTGTGGGGAGGTGTCCTTTGGAGCAGCATACCTTATTAGGTCTACTTACTTTGTAAATTGACATTCCAATTATTACCTTATTAGGTCTACTTACTTTGTAAATTGACATTCCAATTATTAGCGAATTAGTAGGTCTACTTACTTTGTGAATTGACATTCCAATTATTAGGAGCGACATACCTTTGACCAATGCCAAGAAGAGATATGCAACACAACCTTCCATCCAATCAATGGTGAAAATAAAGGATAAGGAAGACGCAGACAAGGTTGTGGGGAGGTGTCCTTTGGAGCGGCATACCTTATTAGGTCTAGGTACTTTGTAAATTGACATTCCAATTATTACCTTATTAGGTCTACTTACTTTGTAAATTGACATTCCAATTATTAGCGAATTAGTAGATCTACTTACTTTGTGAATTGACATTCCAATTATTAGCGAATTAGGTGTCCAACATTATACATATAATATAATATAACCCCAAAAACTTTCACCAAGTTACAATGCACAATGAATTATCATGACCAACATTATTTGCACCTCGTCCTCGTCCTCGTCCTCGTCCTCGTCCTGCGACACATTATTGGACCCATTGTATATATAAACAAAAAAAAGTTTCCCTTTTCTCGTCGATATGGGATAATGCTATGAAGTGTAAAATAAAATAGATAAAATTTATCCAAAACTTACCCTCCAATATCAATATAACAAAATGACCACCTAATACAACTAGTATACACCTTATGTCAATATGTGGTAATGCATGGCTCAAATAAAACCCTCGATGTTTTCACTACATTAAAAAAATACGAGGGTTATGATTATTCAAGGTCAGCTACTAAAGAGTTTTAATTGATACTTGCGATGTCATCATTATCACTCAAGTGTTCATATTCATTATATCATCGAGCTTCTTGATACAAGAGTCTATCATAATTTAGATGCAAATATTTTAATTGTTGTTTCTTATTCATTTCAACTGCCATATAATTAATTTTCAAATTTTACACGTGTTGTGGGTAAGATCTGAATTGGTTAACGACGACCAATAAAATTAATTTGAAGCGATACACCCCATCACAAATCTTATCATGATATTGAATACATCGTAGGTGTTGAACATATATTATAGATTGTTCATAGTGCTTTTTGTAAGTTGCAAGGATTTGCAACATATCGATCCAACCGGTTCCTATTTTAGGAAGAATCCAAAATCGATGCACAGTTGGACAAGTTTTATTCAACCAATAATCCTCCCTCATTGGTTGCGCACTGTCATGGATATTTATTCAATTTTATCGGGGGCTAGAGAGGAGCGTGAGTGAGGAGGAAATGTTTTTATCTCTGCAATATGTAAGGGGAGATATTCCTACAGTTTATCTTTATCTATTGTACTGTTGTATAAGGGGGAGAATTTCTGCAAATTTGTTGAGGTCTTAGACTATCTAAGAGAGTGGTTACGCACTTATGTCAATCACTGTTGTTATGAAGGAGTCGAAGGCCATAAATAATATATATATATATATATATATATATATATATATGTCTCACTTCTTTACATTATTGTAATTGACTTGTTATTTCTTTTTCTAGTTCTTATGTTGTTTTTAACTTATTTTACATGCTATGGAAAGTAATATATTGATGAGACTTTTGGAACTATCGTTAAAGTATTTTATTTTGCACTAATTATCATAGATTGAACTAGACTAAGGTTATGGTTTCATGGAGACATGTTTATAGTTTTTAGATAATTTTTTATCAGAATATCTTTATTGTATGTTTGCTTGAATAACATATACATTATTGAACGCTTTTTGATGACTTGAAGGACTATCTTAATTATAAATACAATCATATTTCTCTTCCCTTGTGAGATACTTTTAGTTTTTGGCAAGGAGTAAGGTTTTCCTTCTCTTTGTCAAGATAGGTCATCATGGCTAGATTGAGCCCTAGTTTTAGTCACATCAAAAGGATAATCTTTTCCAAAGCCATATCATACATATGATTCCATTGCCTTTAGTTTGTTAAACAAAAGCATCATTTCTCACAATCAAACTAAAGGTCATCATTGTGCATATTGTAAATGCTAGATTAATTAGGCTAAACCGACCATAGGCTAGTATTAAGACACAAATAACTTGAAACCCATTGAACCAGTCACGGTTTCCATTTCGATGGACAAGGGTCTAATTGGGACCCTAATCGAGCAATTCCTCCCTATTGAGCCAATACATTTCTAGGCATCAACATTTTTGGCTCTCGAAGGAGGGAAATAGATATTTAATTTATGTAGATTATTATTTTAAAATTTTGATTAATTGTGACTCATGAAAATACCTATTGCTTGGGATCATGCTTTTAATTCATGCAAACCTAGTGGAAGTATGCCCAAAAAACATCTTGAACATTGATCTAAATTGCAATACATTGGTGAGAGTGAACTTTCCACTTTAGATTATATTTTTTAATTTGTAAATAAATGTAATTATTTTGATATTAATAATGATGATGTGATTTGTAGGTTATTTTCTCTCACATTCTATGGACGGATTCGAGAATGGCTCAATACTTTACCGACTCAATCCATTTATTCTTGGAACCACTTTATGAGATTTTTTCAGTCTGCTCATTATAACTATGATTATGAGAGTGTGTGTTTAGAAGTAGGAAATATTATTATGTATGAATATGAGTCGATTCATTAATTTTACATTAGATTTAAGTCACTCTATTCTAGATTCATGCTCAATGATCTTCTTTCAGAAGAAGAGTTGTTTTAATGTTTTCATATTCTTGTTAGCTCTTCTCATAAACATGATAGATTTATTAATGAGGAACAATATATACATAATCTAAGAGTTGTTCTTAATATTTTTCATGATCTTGTTTAACATTTGAATTAATTTGATAATTATTTTGCTTCACAAACACTAGGAGTTACTTTCGCAAGGTTTTAGATTTCAAACATGATATAGACCAAGATTTAGAATATGAAAACATATCTGAAATATATCCTAATGCTTTTGATCAACCAATAGGCTAAGTGGAAATAAATACCCCTCCAAATTTGACTGATGAGTATAGAAATAATGCTTTTTTGAAGGTTGACCTAGTGCTAGTTCCTATTCCTTTGACATAAAACTTAATATCAAATTAGAGTTCTTTCAGCATTCACACTAATGAAAATCATGTGAATACACCTAACATGATTTACTCTAGTGTGCATTATTCTTTATATCCTGATATTTCCTCAAGTCAAAGGACATCGAGTAATGACTCTAGGGCCCTATCTGTTGAAACCTTTTCTCCAACTAGTACAAAATTTGAGGAAAAAAATGTTTGTGAGAAGGATTCTTTTCCTAGAAAGATTAATCTTGACTTTCTTTCTTACCCTTTTAATGATGCTATTTATACATATCAAGAATATGAATTGCAAGAAAGAGAGGTTTTATGTGATAAATATTTTGATGGTAGTGTAGAGTTAACTTCAACACAAAGTGCCTTAGGTTTAGGCTTATCAATTGTTTTTTATTCTACTATTTCCTTTCCTCTTGTAGTTAAGCACAACCTTACATGTTTTGATGCACCTTATCACCAAGTTTCCAATGAAACTCATTCAAATAATATTTCAGAAGCTATTCATAATAAAGTTTCACTGCCTTGTTGTTACACAAAATTTTGTCACTGTCCATCTACTCCCTGTTCCCAGATCCTGGAGAACCCCTATAGTGATCCCTGTGTACTTTTTCCATCATAAAATCATGGCTTTGGCTCCCTTGCAGTCTGAAGATCAATCTCTCCTTTGATCATTTTTGGAGTAGCTCCCTGAAAACCTACTTTTGTGGAGTGGCGCGACCCTCTTGTGTCTTACCAATGGTGATGGCCCATCCTTAGCCTGTGACAAATGCCGATCGATGCTAGTATGGACCTCATAACCATGCCAATATACTTTTGGAAGATTTTTTAAAATGGAAATGAAGCTTCATGGCCTAGAAGCTTCAAAAGTGGAGATATGAATGTTTGTTGATCAAGATATCGCCGAGCTTCCTCCTTTAGGCCTCTTGTTGCTACAAAAGAGGAACCACCCAAGGAGATAAGCCTTTTTCCCATCATAAGTGGATCCATGTCCCCTCCTCCATCACTATAAATTGATCACCTTCCAATGTCGCTGCTAGTTAGAAGAGAATAGAAGAGAATAACATAGAAAGGTTTGAGATTGTCATGGGAATTGAAGGAGAGAGTTGAAGCCCTTAGCCTTCTCACAATGAGTTGAAAAAGAGTGCTTTGGAGACGTTCTCGGACTTGGACCCGTCGAAGGAGAGCTTTGACATCAAGGCACAGGTTGTAACTCCCATTTTATTAATAATGTGATACAACTGATATTTATTTTCCATTCTTGTCCATGTTTATAATAAGAATTCTATCATTTCTTGATAAGTTAGATAGATTATTTTTGTTATATTCATGTTGCACTTCTATGTTTTTTTTGTATTTGGTCATTTGTGTAGGTAATTGAACGCTGGTACCAACGGAGACCAAGATTGGAAGAGAGAAATAGTAAAGGACTTCGACAAGGAGAAAAATCACAACATTAGACCACGGTAGGCCATATCCTTCGATCTATGTTTCATTTATAATCTAGGAAAGTAGGTATTTTCTTGTTCCCTTTGTTGCTAGACCCACCCTAGGGCTAGAGGGATTGTCTCTGTCCAAAAAGAGGATTTACCTAGACAAAAAATTAGTGACTCCACTGGGGATTCATTGCCTCTAGCCTCTTTCCACTCTTTGAGTTTTTGATTTTTCATCCATATTTTGTCTAATATCCATCTCTCCTTCGTTTCTGGCCTTTGTGACTACTTACAGTCATCAATATATTTTATGGAGTGATAAGCCTAGATTTCTTTGAACAAAACATTTTTTTTTGGTCATTTTCCTTGATCGACACTGTTAATTCTCTGATAGACGCGTTTATCAGCACAAGATGTTTTAACAAAAAAGCACTTATCCCCTTCCAGCGCGAGGTGCAGCCTCACAGGTGCGTCGATTTCTATGTGAATGTTTTTAGCGTTTCCATTTATTGATTGCCAGTGTGTCTTAACCTTCTAGATTTCCTTCTCTGCTTAATTTTCTCTTGTTCTCTTCTGTTCAATGAATTGATTGTCTCAATTGGTCCATCTTTGGTATCTTTTCTTTTGAAATTGTGCATCCTCACCATCCTATGGTTTCTAGGTGCTTTGAGCCATTTGAATGGTTGCATGCTTCGTTGGTTTCTAGACCTACTGTTGAGTCATTTTTTTCGTCTATTTCCAACCTTTTGATTTGGTTATATTTCATTTTTTGGTTGATTTTTGTGATTAGAGTTGTCAAGTTTCCATTCCGTGTGCATTTGGTTCTCTCTTCCATTCACAAACATAGATTAAATTGCTTGGTTTTAGCTGAAATATCTTTCTTTGTGTGTTGGTCAATGTGAAAAGTGGAGAATGTTTTGTTTTGAGGAAATGATTTGGGATTTTTCTTTGCTACTTTGATTATTGCATCTTGTAGTGTTTTGAGAAATTTCATTAGGTAGCTACTCAAACCGAGTGATTACATTTGAAGTGCATTCTAAGTATTTTTACATTGTGTTTATATATATAAAAAAATAATTTTGAATTCATTTAGTTTTCATTTCTAAGTTTGCATTTCATCGCATGTGCATTACATCAAATTGCATTGAGAAATATTTTTAAGATATATAATTGAACTTATATCACATTGTTTAATGATTTAAATCTAGAATTGCATTGAATGCATTCTCATTCATCGAAAGAAAATAAAATTGTGCATAGATTACAATTGCATAGTTTTCAGGAAAATTGTGCCTATATTACAATTACATAGTTTTCGAGAAATTTTTTCATAGATTACATTGCATAATTTTCATTTTTAAATGCTTGGTTTTGAATTGGGATAGTGAAAGTAATCTAGTTAGGAAAAGGTTCATTTGCTGCATTTTTTTGTTGTTGCATCACTATTTGAAACTCTTCCCTAAATTAGATAGTGTTCATAAAATTAAAAGAATCATTTTCTCATATTAGTTGCATTATAGGTGTTCAGGTGACAATCGTTTTAAGCCTTGAAATTGAAACCTAAATTCAAGATAAAATTTAAAATGTATTCAATCAAGGAATCCCCTTAGATGGTAATCCTGGTCCTTTTCCTTCTTTTGGAAATTTTGGTGCTCCTTATATGGCAACGTTGTCCCTCCCAGGATTAACCATTAGTCTTCCAGTTTGGTTATTTTCGACCCTAGTGGTTTCGAACATCCAAGCTACTTCTCAACTGAGTCGTCCTCCACGTGAAAAATTTCAACCCCACATTGGTCTTAAGGTTGACCCCTCACCTTCTTCACCCATTTCTTCACTTCTTTCTTCCTCTTCGCCTGGTGAAAGTCAGGATTCTAGTAACCAGGTGGTTAAGAAGAAGAAGGAAAATAAGTAAGGGGGAAACCCAACGACCATCACTACCAACGCAACTAATGTCAAAAAACCTCCCCACAGATTCAAATTCCCTTGAAAACTATGAAAGGGTGACCACCTTCTTAGAGATTGTCTTGGTATTCCCAAGGTGTTAGAATTATGGTCCGTTGGCTCGAATCACCCTTCATCTTCAGCCTTTGGATATCATGCTGGTGATGAAACCTCAATCGGTGATAATAAGTTTCATAAAAAACAAGGTAAAGTCAAATATCCCTGTAGGTTATGTGGAGGGAATCATCCCATTCACCTTTGTCCTTATCTGGATAAAGCCTCCAAAATGTTGGATACCCTTATAGATTCTGAGTACTATCTTCCAGTTGGTTACCAGAAGTTTTCTTCGAGTCCTCCTCTATTTGATCAAGTGATTGATTGAGATCCATCTCTCATCAATTCCACTATCTCCGAAAGTCAATCTCATGAGTCCTTTTCCAACCAATCATTGGTTGAGAAAAAGGTTGACCTGATTCCACCTACAGTTCATCAGGCCTTTCCTCTAGAGAGTGAATCTCAGACCACTCAAATTCTCTTTTTCTCCTCAGATTCCTCGGGATCGGAGGGAAATCCTCATGCTCCTGTAAGACAAGGGGATAGTCTTCCCATTCCTATGCCCCCCCCCCCCCCATGTATTTTGATCACTTATTTTGATTGTAATCAACTGACGGGATATCGTCTTCCTTCTTACGTGCCTTTTGAGATCAAGGTACAAGCCTATAATGTGGTCATACCTAGCACAATTATAGATGAAGGCACATCTTTTAGTATTATATCCTTAACTACCTGGCAAGCTTTCGATTCCCTGTAGCCTGTGCCTGTTACTCAAAATATGTTGGATTTTAATAGAGGAACCATTCAACTGTTAGGGATCCTTCAAAGGTTGCCTATTACTTTGGGAGGAAATATTTCCAATATAGAAGTGATGGTTGTCCAAGGCCCCTTGGATTTCAACTTACTCATGGGCAGTGACTATACTTATGTCATGGGAGCGCTTGTTTCTTCCCTCTTTCGTGTGATATTTTTTCCACATGAAGATCGAATTGTGACTATTAATCAACTTTCATTCATTGGTTCTAATGTGACATCTAGTCTACCATCATCCCTTAATGGTCCTTACACACCAGTAGTATCTTCCCCACCCCACATTAATTACATAGTGACCTGTTCCATTCCCGCATCCATTGATGGGTTAGTTAGTGATGTCGTATATCGTGTCCTGGTGACATTGGACCCAGATTTCCAGAGTATTGTTCTCCCATAAAATGAGAACCTCTTGGAAGCTATGACCTCTTATGTGTCATGATTAGATCTTCAAAGCATAGTTCCTTTTCTTGTGTCAAGCTCCTTAAAAAATTAAACAAACCTGTTAGAGCAGAGTTCCTTTTCTTGTGTCAAGCTCTTTAAAACATGAAACAAGGTCTCATGAGGATAGTTCTTTTACTGTGTCAACCTCATTAAAAAATGAAACAAGTTCCCTTTCAATTGGAGTCTTTTATTATTTCTCATAATTTAACCTTCACTGCATCCACCTGTTAGTAACCAACAGTCTACTCGAGTGAATAAAATGAAGCTGGGGGTGCATGTAACTCGGATTGAGTCACCATGTTGGGGGCATGCAAAATTATCTCAAGCATAGCTTGTCTTCGTTTCAAGATTGTGTAAAAATGAAATGAGTGTTAAGCATAGTTTATCTTTGTTTCAAGTTTGTGTAAAAACTGAAACCAATTCCAAGCATAGTTTTCCATGTTTTCAAGCTTGTGTAAAAATGAAACATTCTCATTTTACCTCTCGTGATTGCCATTTTATCAGCCTATTTTGCCAAATGAACCTTGGTTTTCTCATTCCATTGTCACCATCTAATTGGCCAATCATACGCCTTCACTTGGTTGTTTTACCTATTCCCAAGTAATCGCTGCAATGAGTGGTCTTGTTAGCCAACCTCTTGACCTTTACTTATTTCGAGAAGTTCCAACATAACCAGAACCAGTTGATATCCTTTATACCACTCGTTCCTCTAGGAGGAGTCATCTTTAACCTCTTTTGCCGAGTATTTTTTGTTTTGAACTCATTAAAGTAAGAAAAATTTCGTTTACCCAGTATACATTTACCCCTTTTTCATGGAAAATTTTAGGGGCTAATATTCGCAGGTGGGCTAATTTTCATGCTTTTTCCAGAAAAAAATTCACTAATTCCCATTTTTTAAAAGATTGATTCGCCCAAATTTTATAGTATACAAATATTTTACCCTAAAAATCGCCAAAAAATTATATATACTAATATAAAATGATTACAAAACTAAATATTTTTACAAAAACAACATCACAAATTTTACAATTCACATATTGGGGACTACTAAGATTCGCCAAGTTTTTAAAATTTAAGATAAATGTCCATCGTTAAAATTTTCCTTGCCCTTTTTTAGGTTGGGATGAACTATTTACGAAAAAGGAATACCTTAATCAATCACGACTAGGAGGTTCTCTCGAATTTTTTTTCTACCTTTTCAGATTCGAGGGAATATCTACGAAAAGGACCCTATGGAGTTTTCTTTTCAGCCTCTTTTTAAACTGTCTAAACATGAAAAGGCATCGAGTTTCACCTTTGTCAGACTCCTTAAAATTTAACGACATTGGACTTTTCACCATGACGCTACCGAGTTCCTCCTTCCTAGGGTTTGTAAAATGTACTAGGATAGACTTGTCCAAAGGAAAAAATTATAGGACAAGAATATGCTATCCCCTTCAAGCTTTTATTAAAAAATAATTGGGGTACTCACCATAAATGGTGGGGGAAAAATGAAAGTATTTATCAGTTGCGTCGAAAGTATGTCACTCTTGAACATGACACTCATATGCAGTTTGTTTCGGGTTGGGGATATCCTACATTCGTCACTTTACCTCCATGTGTTTTGGAAATATGTTTACCTCTCATTCAATTCCTAATATTGTCAACATGACCTTGATTCCATTTAAGTAAAATACTGCCAAACTCCAGAGTCATGCCACCGATATGTTCAAGAGTAGTTCCTTCTGCAGTTTATTAATTTCCTGATTCTTTGTTCAGTCTTTATTCACAACCATATTTTTCCTCCGTCTCTTGTCGATGATGTGGGATACAACGTGGCCCTCCTTCGACAGATTGCTTCCTGTTGACTTCATCTCATTATCTAGGAAGTTGATCTAGAGATTCCTTTCAAGTATCTTAGAGCCTGCATGCCCTAATGGAAGGTTGTTCACATTCAACGACATGTTCACATCATTGACCTTCGATTGAGTGATTTCATGAGTGTTCGACTTCAGTTCCTTATTCATATCTCATGGATTGTTTTGCTAGTACCTTGAGGGCCATTTTCATTATTGGTGGTCTCTCTCATGCCTGTTAACAATTTACATCATTGACTGGTAATTGAGTGATTTTCTTGCATGTTCGACTTCAGCTCACTCATTCACATGCCTGAATTTGTACTTGATTGGGTCGTGATGGAGGGCAAGACCCTATATTTTTTCCTATAAAGTCCAGGTTTCGAGGCGATATGAGATATTCAGGATTGTATACATGACTCTTCGTGCTGGATGGTTGCGACCATACCTGAGTCCATATTTGTGATCCTTATTATTGTTGGATGACTGTGTCCATACCACAGATCCTATTACATGATCTCTTATATGAATGGCCGCGTCCATGCATTATACTCATGTATTTATATCAGATATTCAAGTTGTATATTAGTACTTGATTCATAGGATTTCTGATGATGGTGTCTTGGTCCGAGCATGTACTCATAAAGAATTTTACCCCTCACTCTCGTTCTGCCTTCATGATTTAGGGGGCATATGTTACACAACATTTTTTCACTATCTCTGTACTCCTGTTCCTAGATCCTGGAGACCCCTTAAAATGATTCTTGTGCAATTTTTCCATCATGAAATCATGCCTTTGACTCCCTTGCACTCTGAAGATCGATCTCTCTTTTGATAATTTTTGGAGTAGCTCCTTGAAAACCTAATTTTTTGGAGCAATCGACCCTCATGTGTCTTACCAGTGCTGATGGCCCATCCTTAGCTTGTGACCAACATTGATCAGCGCTAGTATGGACCTCATAACTGCGCTGATCTACTTATAGAATATTTTTTAAAATGGAAACAGAGCTTGGAGGGCAAAGAGCTGAATGTTTTTTGATCAGGATATGTCCGAGCTTCCTCCTTTAGGCCTCTTATTCCTACAAAAGAGGAACCACCCAAGGAGATAAGCCTTTTTCCCATCATATGTGGATCCATGTCCCCTCCTCCATCACTATAAATTTATCACCTTCCAATGCCACTATTAGCCACCTATAAAATTTTTTATACCAAAAGGTGGCTAAATCATTTTTTGAAGCCTTCAAGGAACAAATTTTATTGCAAAAAAGTGTTGGCTCTTGAAGACTCTTGAAGGCCTCATGCCTCTGTCCAAAATATTCCTTACTGTGCCCATTTTTCACTCTAGAATTATGTTGATTTCATGAGAAGAAACTGCTGAAAAAATCACCTTTTTCCCTTTCCTCACTTGGAAAACTAACCTCCATTCTGCTCCCCTTTATTCCCCATAAAAATCCCTCATTTTCATGTTTTTCCCCTTTCCCCTTCATCAAAACCCCTTTGATAAGGTTTAAGACCCTTTCTTTACCTTATCTAAACCCTCACAACCATTGAAAAACTTGAAAATTTTCATAAAAAACACATTTTTGTATTATAAACTTAAGCCCCCTTGGGCTAAGTTTTAAGCCACTTCCCCTCCATGTGCCCGCACCTTAGAACTAGGTGCTAGACCCACAAAGTGCTTATCGCATCGCAAAATCTGAGCGCATAAGTCCGTTTGCCATGTTTAAAACTCTGATTCTGATTAGCCCCGTATATTATAGCCCCCGATCATATTACTTTTCATATAGACCATGGCCCCGTAGACGGGCGCCAAGCCATATTATAAATACATATTCCACCTCTGAAACCATAAAACCTTTGTTTTTATTAATATTTTGGGTTTCTGCAGTGTTTTAAAAGGTTTTCACCGGTGCAAAGCTTAAACGCTCCCCACCGTCGACCTGATCTGCAGATCGATGGCCTACAAATCAACCACCCCGGTGGTCCCTACGGTCACTTGCTGTATAAAACCAACAATTCTCATCGCACCGCCTTTGAATGGAACGCTGTATTCCCCGTTTGGACGTGATCAATGCCACAGGATGACACGTGGCCTTGAGCGATCTGGAGATACTGCCCTCATCGCGCATCAAAAATTGATTGTGGGCTCAGCGCGATATTGACATGTGCCATCCGATTTGAGGCCGGCTCATCGGATGGTGATCGTGCTCAAAATAAGCTCGGGGGATAGACTAAGGTACGATGCATTTCTCAAAGAATCTCCACCATCGAGCTGACCTGTAGATCGACGACCCACAATCAATCGCCCTGGTCCCCACAGCCACGACAGTCGTCAGCGGCCCCACAGAACCGGTGGTCCCAACGCCTAGTTAGTATCCACGTGGCAGCAGTGGATTGCAACGGGCCTTGTTTGGCTGCTCGTATGGTCATGAAATCCGGACCCGATACATTTTATAGGGCATAATTCATAAGGATTTTGGGTCACACTTGAGCCAACGTTAGCAGGCCCAAAAACGGACCCGATAAGCTTCATAGGGGGGAATTCATAAAGATTTCGGGTCACAAACACCCTGACGTCAGCAAACACCTTTTGTGACCTGAAATGGTTATACATCTTGGTTTTATCAAAATTTTGAAGTCCGGATATATTATTTGGTAAGGGTGATTATATGGTTTTTCCATTATATACTGAACAAAGGTCGAAGGTTGGGGTTTAATTCTTGCGCCTTCGATTCTTTAAAAGGAAGCCATCCATGGGTTCAAATTTCCACGCCTTGTCAATACTCCAAAGGCATTGATGCCTCAAGAGCCCTACGCGGCATTGCACTCCAACAAAACACTGTAAATGAATCACAAATGAAGAGTATCAGTGACGAAGACAGAACGCACCAGAATGGAAGATTAAAGACAGATCTGGGGGGATTACGACTAAGATTGATTATCAAAAGCCTAATCCTCCCAACTAAAACACAGTTAAAAGAAAATCATAAGTGTTTTATCAAACAGGAAGGCCTCCACCACCACATCTGAGGCAAATCGATTCCTCCCAGCTACCACAGTGCCACCTGTGCCTCAAAGCATTCAAACAAAAGCCAAAGTTATTTTTCAAGATCAGATATTTGCCTCCGTGCAACCAAAGAGTTAATTCTACAAATAAACTTAATGAAAAAATATCAGCAGAGTTACTTCAACATAACACAGAGCCTCAAAAGTCAAAAATAGCTCCCACTGAACTTAAATCTTAATGTAAATTATTTAATACAGAGGACACCTATGTAAGCTTATTCATTGAGCCCCCCAAAGGCCAAGAAGCCATTAATTCCGTATTAATTATCTTAGGAGATCTTTTATCAGATCTCACCTCCTCATTCTTCTATAAATACTACTGGGGAAGATGAGAGAGGGGTTGGTTGGGTTGGTTGCTGAACTTTGAAATGTAATTGAGCTTGAGAATTCTACTTGTAAATAGTGTTCACTGGCTCTTGAAGCACTTCTTGTGATAGATAAGTTAGTCTGGGAAGTGTAGATGATTGCTAAACTAAAGCATTGGAATTAAAGCTGTAACTGGTTTGGAGCATCAATACAAGCTGATTTATGGGATCCTGGTCTATGTTGACGGTGATGTTATTTCTTATTGTGAATTTTTGTTTTATTTCTGTTTTCACTGTGTTCATCTTCTCTTATAAAGAACAACATACATAGAGTTAGGACCTACCGTATATCAGTACCCTTCTCTGACTGAAGATCTTTATCTACATGTTCTCTTCCAAATATGTGTTATTTAGGAATGATTTCATTCAGTCTAAGCATAGGAATGCTGGCATTCCCTCGTCCTATCACCTTAGCTAGTTGTTATTCTTGAATGTTATTTTCAGTATATGTTAAGTAGAGATGAACTAAGGAAGATATGGTGTGCGCTGGTCCTAGTTTTATCCCCAAAGAATGTCTGAATAATTCCCTTGGAATGTGTTAAAAGCTGGCTAGTTTGAAAGTACTTACCAGATCTTAGGCCATTATTTGTTATATTTGTGTTTGTCTTGAAAGTTACCAAGTAAAGCAGAGCTAGGAGAGGATTTTTGGTGAACTCGGCTTGCTAGTTTCTTCTCCAACATTTGCCTTCAAGTTTTCTTTTGTTTTAAAATGTTTTCTATTGAAAGTGCATCAAAATTAGGCTATTTTAGAAGTACTTACCTGATCTTAGATTGCTTTTATGTCTCTCTTAAGTGTATGTCAAAAGATGGCTAGTTTAAAAGTACTTACCAGATCTTGGGCTGCTCTTTTTTCTTCATCTGTTTAAATTCCCCTTCTTGTTGTATCATTTCATTCCATAAATCAAACTTTAAAGAGATCCTTAGACATAGATGACTTGCTCCATGGACCACTCTTGCCCCTTGTTGTTTCAATTAAACCCTATTATGACTCCATAGCCCAATGGACTAAAACTTGCAATTTTCTATCTTCCTGGCCAAAGCTTGTTCTATTTGCTTGCAACTTCTCACCTTTGAAACTCTTTACATTTAGGACTTTCCACCTCAAATAGTAATGATGCTCAACCATCCAAAAACAAACAAAACCCTCGGCCTTCATAACTAGCCTAATATCATTACACAAAACTTCAAAGACAAATCCAATCTTTGCACTTATTGGAGAGATCCCTCTCCGGATTCAGGAGGGCTAGATCCTAGAGCCCCAAAGTGGTTGAAACGATGTTGTCTCTGTGATCGGACTTTTCCGATCTTGCTGATTATAGATTCCCAACATTTCTAGTGACTTCGCTGGGGATCGAACCCAGAATCTCTGGTTCCCCTTAAAACTTCATAAAACCTTGTGAGTAAAATCAGCCTTTTCAAGCACTACCAAGTAATGGTAATCATGGTAAAACTTGTTTGAATCAGTGACAAACTAGGCAAACCCTAGGATTCTCATAAGGCTTTATCTAACCTTGAAAAATCAGTTGGCTTAGCCATAAGAGTAGACTGTCTTTGTCTAATAACCATAGCTAAGTTTTGAAACAGAGTTAGGAAATTCTTAGAAACCACACAACTGAAAAATAACTTAGAAAAACCTAAAAATATTTCAGATTGGAATACAATAAACATGGTGGTGGACCATAAAACCTTTTACCTACTTAGGAGCTAAAAACTTCCACTTGGCGACTCCACAATCCTTAACAGACCTTAAGACTCCACTGGGAAGAACCCTTATCATTACAATATCATTCAAAATCAGTTAGAGGACTATAGGATTAAAATTTGTGTAAACAGATTAGTTGACCTTTTAAAGATTGTCATACTTGGTTGAAATTTTCTTGTTTATTTGGGTCTATAAACACAGCATAGTGGCTCCTAGAAAGATTCATACTAGAGCCTATCCTGACCTTGATCCACCTGAGATAGTTGATAACCCATAAAGTATTCTTAGGAAGTCTCCTAGGATTAAATTATCAACTGTTTTCAGATCACCTTTGAGAGCTAATTCAGTTCCTGAAAATCTTTTAGCTCTACAACAATCACAAGTTGACTTAGTAAATCCCTTTAGAACTAGGTCTCTTGATGATTTAGATCAGCTAGATTCTGAGTCTTCGATTTCATCTCCTGAAACAAGTGAACATCCTGGTAGCAGAGAAACAACACCTCTTGATTTACATTTCCTTCACAACTTAGGTGTCTCTCATCCAAGATCAGATCAACAATCTACTCCTGGTCCATCCACTTCTGCTCACCCTACATCCACTATTCAAACCACTCCATTCCAACCCACTTTCCATCTTGTTAATCCACCTCTTGTAAATCCACCTCCACCACATATCATGGCAGCATGGTATGCTCCCTTAGTCCTTCCTGTACCATTAGTCAATCTTCCACAGGACTATCAGTCCAAGATTCCATTATATGATGCTATTAATGCTACAATTGCATCACAACATGTGGATAAGATGAATGACTACTTTAACAGAAATGAAATTGATGATGATTCTATCAAGCTTAGATTATTTGCTCAAAGTCTGGGGGGAGAAGTAAGAAAATGGTTTAAAGGCGTAACCCCCCATAGTATCAATGATCTCCAAGCCTTCCATCAGAATTTCTTAAACAAATGGGAAGTAAACAAGAACCCTCTCCAAGTCCTTTATGAATACAAGAACCTCCATAGAAACATTGGGGAAAGTGTGCAAGCTTATTCCACCAGATTTAACAGTGTATATAATGCACTTTCCCAGATCTAAAGGCTCCACAAGGCTCAACATTAAACAAGTTTCCTGAAGGGTTTGACCTTAAGATGGCCTATCAGCTGAGAGAGAGAGATCCTGCAACTCTTGAAGAGATGAAAAAGGGTGCTCTTGCTATGGAAGTCAACTTGATGGAGAAGAGAGCAAGAGTGAAAAATGAGAAGAGAGTGTCCTTTAGAGAAGAAAATACACCCTCTACTTCCAGCTCAAAGATGGAGAGAATGGTGGAGGAAATGATGAAGAAAATGAGCATCCTTGAGAGAGCACAAGCCAGTCAAAACCAAACTACTCCACAAAATAGAAATGAGAACCAGAATTAGAATTTTAGAAGGAACCAACCTCCAAACAGACCTAGGGAAGATGATCAACATATCGCTCCTCCCCTTCATCAAAACTATGTAAGTGAGGTTGAGGAAACAGATGAGATAACAGAGGAAGATGATATCAACATGCTGGGGGTAGATAATGATGACTTTGAGATTCATTATAATATAAAACAAGGTCTCTATACACCTTATGATGACAAAAGAGATGATGATGAAAATTATTATCAAGACATGGAAAATGTCATCATAGAGTCTCAAAGAGAATATGACCTTAGAAGAAAAACTAGTCAACAAATTCCCAACACCAAAACCTCTAAAAAATCTTCACAAAACAACACTACAACCAAGCCTAAAGTTGTTAAACAAAAGGACAAAACTGTGGCTGTTAATTCTAATAAATTTAGAGAGAAATGCACCCAAAATAGTGCAAAACAGAGTGCAAACCTTAGTAGTACTAACACTTCAACTAGTACTCCTGTTAAAACCATTTTTTTAAATGTAAATAGGATAAATCAGCAAACACACTTTGCTGATAAAGCGACAGCTAATAAGGCTGAGACAAGTACTTCAAAAAATCAAATTCCTTTCAGCCTGGAGCAGGAGATTTCCAAAATCAAAATCTCTGTTCCCTTGACTGAGTTAGCTGCCTAGCATGTATATAGGACCCAAATTTTGAAGGCTTCAAATATTGAAGAAAATGAGGACACTGTCAATCTTAATTATGACCAGCCAGAGCTTATTTTTGGTCCAAATATTGAAGGTATGTATCAAGAGAGACTTGTTCCTCCCTTTTATGTGAGTTTAAACGTTCATGAATTTTTTTTGCAAAATGCTATGCATGATTCCGGGGCTTCTCATAATTTAATGCCCAAAGCTTTCATGGAGAGCCTGGTTCTAGAAATCACTAGACCTTACAAAGACCTTTACTCCTTTGACTCCAGCAGAGTAAAATGTTTAGGATTAATTAAATACCTCTGCGTTAACTTAGCCCAAATTCCAGCTAAATGCTTAGTCATGGATATTGTTGTGGCTGATGTGCCCCCAAAGTATGGAATGCTATAATCAAGATCTTGTGGGGTTAAGTTATAAGGGACTATGCAAATGGACATAACCTATGCGACTATCCCTATTTTCAATTAGACTAGAAGACTTTACAGGGAGTCCCATATGCAATACACAGTTACAAGTTAAGACCGACCACAAAACTCTCCTCTGTATTCTGTAAATACAAGCCTTGATTCTTTTATTATGTTTAATGATGAAACACTTAGTGAAAAATTCACTTTAAATAAGATGATCACCGAAAGGGAGGAAGAGGAACACAATGTAGGAGTGTCAAAATAGTTTGCTGCATTTGAAAACGTTAGCAAACCAAACAAAGGTCTTAAGCTACAAGTCATGCGTCCATTGCTCTTAAACCTTGATAATCAAGAAAACAACCCTCAACACAATGAAAAGGCTGAGGAGTTGAAACAAATTCAACTAAGTGCTGATATTCTAGAACAACCCGTAAGCATTTCAATTGAAGAGGACAAACACCAAACAGACGAAACTGAAAATAGTCCTCTGTGGAGTATGAATTTTGATGGATCATGCACTAGAACTAACGCTGGTGCAGGTGTCTGGATCTCCAACACTGAAAACAACCACATAGAAAGCATTTCCTGCAAATTAAACTTTCAGTGTTCTAACAACATAGCGGAATATGAATCCTTGCTTTTAGGCTTACATTTATTGAAAAAGTTAGGAGCCAAAAGAATTAAAGCGTATGGGGATTCAGAGTTAGTCATTAGGCAAGTCAATGGGGAGTATAACGCAAATCATCCTAGACTTAGGGCCTACCGAAATGATGTCATGGATATTTTAAAAACATTCGAGGAGTCCAAACTGATTTTTTTCCCAAGAAGAAGAAATATTGCCACCCACAATTTAGCCTTTGCAGCTAGAACATGCTTAATGCCATATGAAACCAAAGACTGCACAATTCAGATAAAATTTAGACTAGCCATGCCTAATAATGAAAAGTGTTGGCAGGTGTTTGACGAAGACAAAAAAAATAGAAGACTTCATGCAATTCAGAAATGAATTCGAACTAAACAGGTCAGACTCAGATTATGATACAAACTACAGTGAAGAAAATTTTCTTGGTGAAGAAGAGTCATCTCCTGAGCTTGTCAATATTAATCTTCTGACTAGCAAACTTAAAACCAAAATAGAACTGACTGCAGAGTTAGAAATAGAGGAGTTAGAAACTCTGCACTCTAAATAACAGAGTTTGCCTAAGGGTCTGGCCCCTTTAGAAGAGTTGTTCGATTTTAACGATGTGACCAAGAAACCAAAACTGGAACCTGTAGAGACTGAAGTGGAAGAGTGCAATATAGGCAGTGAGGAAAAATCGAAAATGATTAAACTATCTAAAACTTTACCAGATCACATTAAACTCAAATACATAGAGCTGTTTAAAGAATTTTCTGATGTTTTTGCGTGGAATTACAAAGATTGTAAATCCTATGACACTGAAATAATACAACACAAAATCCCTCTCAAGGAAAACCAAAAACCATTCAAATAGAAAATGCGCAGAATAAACCCTATTCAATTGCCTCTGGTTGAGAAGGAAATCAGGAAAATGTATGAAGCTGGTATTATTGTCCCTATTAGATATTCTAAGTGGGTGTCTAATCTAGTGTCAGTTAGGAAGAAAACTAGAGAGATCAGGCTTTGTATAGACTTTAGAGATTTAAACAAAGCTTCATTAAAAGACAACTACCCTTTACCTAAGATGGATCATATTTTACAAAGGGTGGTAGGGTCTAGAAGAATTTCTTTGCTTGATGGCTACTCAGGGTACAATCAGATCTTAGTTCACCCTGCTGATCAATTAAAGACAACATTTACTAGCCCATGGGGCACTTTCATGTATGTGAAAATGACTTTTGGTCTAATGAATGCTGGAGAACCTTTCAGAGAGCCATGGACATAGCATTCTTGGAAGAAGTGGGCTATTTCATCATTATATACCTTGATGATGTCACTGTGTTTTCAAAAACAGATGAAGAGCACTTAGAACATTTAAGAAATGTTTTCGAGAAATGCAGAAAGTTTGGAATATCTTTAAACCCTAAGAAGACACTATTTGGGCTCCAATCATTTCAGAAGAGGGTATTAAGATATATCCCAAGAGGATTGACGCCATATTGAAAATCTCTCATCCTCGAAACATCAAAGAGTTGCAATCTTTCATTGCAAAGATCAACTTTTTGAGAAGGTTCATACCCAACTTGGCTGAGCTTCTTAGAAATATCACAAACATGTTGAAGAAGGAGCAAGGGGTAAAATAGACCTTGGAAGCAAAGAAGTCCTTTGAGTTGGTGAAGCAAGCGTTAACCAAAACACCGGTTCTAATAAGTCCTGATTTTTCAAAGGATGTTATATTTTTTTGTTTGCATCAGAACATACCATAGCTGTTGTCCTTTTATAGAAAAATCCACAAGGACAAGAGCAACCTATTGCATTTTTTAGTAAGGCATTGAGGGATGCCCCTCTGAGGTATAACATTATGGAGAAGCAAGCTTTTGCTTTGGTTAAAGCTTTTAAAGACTTCAGAGTATACATCCTTCACTCACACATCATTGCCTTGGTCCCAAATTCAGTTGTGAAAGACATTCTAACACAAGACCCAGATGGTAAGAGAGGTAAGTGGATTGCTGTTATTCTTTAATATGATTTAGAGATAAACCCACTAAACTCATCAAGGGCCAAGGTCTAGCTAGATTAATGGCTGAATGCAATTTTGAAGTTCTTGATATTAATATGATTAATGCTTTGGACGAACAAGAGGAAATCTTAACACCCATTGTTGAAGGCCATTTCATGAATTCCTCTTGGTATGGTAATATTATTTATGTTTTGCTTAATTTAAATACACCTCCTGGTTTGACAAAAACAAACGCAAGGTTCCTAAAGTTAAAAGCTGTAAACTATTGCATTATAGATAGATGTATTTATTGGAAAAATGCAAGTGGTGTATTGCTTAAATGTTTTCCTAAGTATGATGCAAAGAAGGTTAAGCACGAGTTCCATGAAGGAGAGTGTGGAGGTCATTTGTATTGGAAGACAACAACCAACAAAATTTTTAGGGCTGGTTTCTATTGTCCTACTCTCTTTCCCGATATACACAAGATGATCATAGCCTGTCATAAATGTCAACTATTTGAAGGAAAAAGAAAAATGTTACCCCTACCTCTGCATCCAATCACTGTTGAAGCTCCTTTTCAACAGTGGGGACTTGACTTCATAGGAGAAATCCATCCACCATCTTCTGCTCAGCATAGATGGATTCTCACTGCCACAGACTATTTCACTAAGTGGATAGAAGCCATACCTTGTAGGTAGGCCAATGATTCCATGATTATAAAATTCATGGAGAATAACATTCTCTCCAGATTTGGTTGTCCTACCAAGATCATCACTGATAATGCAGGAGCATTTGGATCAAAGAAGATGGTTGAATTCTACCACTGATATCAGATAACATTGGGGCATTCCACAACCTATTACCCTCAAGGTAATGGACTTGCAGAATGCTCAAACAAGAGTTTAGTGAACATAATCAAGAAACTGTTGGAGGACAACAAAGAGCCTTGGCACACAAAACTAGTTCATGCACTTTGGGCTGACAAATTGACTTTGAAGAAATCTAGGGGCATGTCACCTTTCCAGCTTTTGTATGGTACTAATGAAAATTTTCCAACCAGCCTTGGTGTACCAATGATGAAGTTGATTCAAGAGTTGCAAACTAAGGATAATGACATGATCAGAAGAATAAATTAGACCATTCATCTTCAGCAAACTAGAGAGGAGGTTTATAACAAAGCATTGCAGAAGCAGGATAGCATTAAAAAGCTTTTTGACAGAAGAATAAAGGCCAACAATTTCAATATTGGGGACAAAGTTTTGAAGTGGGACTCAAGGAGGGAAGACAAGGGCAAGCATGGAAAATTTGACAACTTGTGGCTTGGCCCTTACTCTATCCATTCAGCTGCTGGTAATAATGCATATTTCTTGCAAGAGTTGAATAGAGCAGAATTGTTTGGGGGTCCTGTCAATGGTAGGATGCTTAAGCATTACTTCTCTTGATCCATGTTATGTTATGAAAGCCTTTTTATTTTTTATTTTTTCTCTCATTGTAAATTCTTCACCCATCATTGCATTCAAAGTTATAAAAATAAAAAAACACAAAAAAAAAGAAAGAAAGACAAGAGGGCAGATTGTAAAAACAAGAAAGGTATAGCCCCATACCAAAAAGAGAAACAAATCTGAAAGTGCGCAAACTCAAATTTCACTCCTAAAGAACACACTTCTAGTTAGTCAAACAACCTAATCTTGACTAATTAGTTTTAAATTTTCTGCTGATAGGATAGTGAATTCGATTTTCCAAACTGTTTAATCTTGGCTTATCAGTAGATAGTTTAGGATAGAAATTAAAGGTTCAAACATGCTCAAAATCTGAACCTAAGTTTCCAAAGAGAATGACTCAAATATGTTTCAAATTCTGAGTAAAGAAAAATGTAAATCTGGTTCTAATCAGCTCAAAATCTGAACCAGTTGACAAAGGGAAGACAACTCGAAACAAAATTCAAAACAGAGTTGTAAAAAAGATGAAGGAAATGCTTTGAAATTTCAGATCTTAAGCCTTCCATTTTGTTTTAATTTTTTGTAAAATAAGATCCATGTGCAGCTTGTTTTTTATGCCATAGATCAACAACAAGTTAGACTGTTCAATCCTGACTTTTATGCTTTTAAATTTCTGTTGTAGAATGTAGAGAATAAAAATCTGTTGGACAGTTTAATCCCAACAGATGGTAGATTAGGTAGAGAATCATATGGGCTCAACTGTTTAATCTGAGTCCATGGAGAAATAAGGAGTAGAAATAGATTAGATTCCCTGCTTTCCAGAGAATAAAATGTTGTGAAAGAGTCTGCCAATCCAAGTGCACTCTGAAGAAGAAAAAATTGAAAAATTTCATAAAAATTGAAAAATTTCATAAAAAACACATTTTTGTATTATAAACTTAAGCCCCCTTGGGCTAAGTTTTAAGACACTTCCCCTCCATGTGCCCACACCCTAGAACCAGGTGCTAGACCCACAAAGTGCTTATCGCATCGCAAAATCTGAGCGCATAAGTCCATTTGCTGTGTTTAAAACTCTGATGCTGATTAGCCCTGTATATTATAGCCCCCGATCATATTGCTTTTCATATAGACCATGGCCCCGCAGACGGGCGCCAAGAGATATTATAAATACATATTCCACCCCCGAAACCATAAAACTTTTGTTTTTATTAATATTTTGGGTTTCTGCAGTGTTTGAAAAGGTTTCCGCCAGTGCAAAACTTAAACGATCCCCACCATCAATCTGATTTGCAGATCAACGGCCTACAAATCAACCACCCCAATGGTCCCCACGGTCACTCACTGTACAAAACCAGCAGTTTTCATCGAACTGCCTTTGAATGGAAAGGTGTATTCCCCATTTGGACGCGATCAATGCCACAGGCCGGCACGTGGCCTTGAGCGGTTTGGATATACCACCCTCATCACGCATTAAAAATCGACTATGGGCTCAGTGCGATATTGACATGCACCGTCCGATCTGAGGCCGGCTCATCGGACGGTTATCACGCTCAAAAGAAGCTCGTGGGCTAGACTAAGGTATGGTGCATTTATCAAAGCATCTCCGCCGTCGATCTGACCTATAGATCGATGGCCCACAATCAGTCGCCATGGTCCCCACAGCCACGATAGCTGTCAATGGTCCAATAGAACCAGTGGTCGCAACGCCTATTCAGTATCCACGCGGCAGCAGCGGATTGGAGCGGGCCTTGTTTGGCTGCTCGTATGGTCGTGAAATTCGGACCCGATATGTTTTATAGGGTGGAATTCATAAGGATTTCAGGTCACACTTGAGCCGACATCAGTAGGCCCCAAAACAGACCCGATAAGCTTCATAGGGCAGAATTCATAAAGATTTTGGGTCACAAACACCCTGACGTCAAAAAACACCTTTTGTGATCTGAAATGGTTATACAGCTTGGTTTTATCAAAAATTTGAAGTTCGGATATATTATTTGGTAAGGGTGATTATATGGTTTTCCCATTATATACTGAACAAAGGTCAAAGGTTGGGGTTTAATTCTCGCGCCTTCGATTCTTTAAAAGGAAGCCATCCATGGGCTCAAATTTCCGTGCCTCGTCAATACTCCAAAGGCATTGATGCCTCAAGAGCCCTACGCGGCATTGCACTCCAAAAAAACACTGTAAATGAATCACAAACGAAGAGTATCAGTGACGAAGACAGAATGCACCAGAATGGAAGATTAAAGATAGATCTGGGGGGATTACGGCTAAGATTGATTATCAAAAGCCTAATCCTCCCAACTAAAACATAGTTAAAAGAAAATCATAAGTGTTTTATCAAACAGGAAGGCCTCCACCGCCACATCTAAGGCAAATCGATTCCTCCCAACTACCATAGTGCCACCTGTGCCTCAAAGGATTCAAACAGAAGCCAAAGTTATTGTTCAAGATTAGATATTTTCCTCCGCGCAGACAAAGTGTTAATTCTGCAAATAAAATTAATGACAAAATATCAGCAGAGTTACTTCAACATAACATAGAGCCTCAAAAGTCAAAAAGAGCTCCCACTGAGCTTAAATCTTAATGTAAATTATCTAATATAGAGGACACCTATGTAAGATTCTTCATCGAGCCCCCCAAAGTCCAAGAAGCCATTAATTATATATTAATTATCTTAGGAGATCTTTTATTAGATCTCACCTCCTCATTCTTCTATAAATACTACTGGGGAAGATGAGAGAGGGGTTGGTTAGGTTGGTTGCTGAAATTTGAAATGTAATTGAGCTTGAGACTTCTACTTGTAAATAGTGTTCACTGGCTCTTGAAGCTCTGCTTGTGATAGATAAGTTAGTACAGGAAGTGTAGATGATTGCTAAACTAAAGCATTGGACTTAAAGTTGTAACTGATTTGGAGCATCAATACAAGTTGATTTATGGGATCCTGGTCTATGTTGACGGTGATGCTATTTCTTATTGTGAATTGTTGTTTTATTTCTGTTTTCACTGTGTTCATCTTCTCTTATAAAGAACAACATCCATAGATTTAGGACCTACTGTATATCAATGCCCTTCTCTGACTGAAGATCTTTATCTACATGTTTTCTTCCAAATATGTGTTATTTAGGAATGCTTTAATTCAGTCTAAGCATAGGAATGTTGGCGTTACCTCGTCCTATCGCCTTAGCTAATTGTTATTCTTGAATGTTATTTTTAGTATATGTTAAGTAGAGATGAACTAAGGAAGATATGGTGTGCCCTAGTCCTAGTTTTATCCCCAAAGACTGTCTGAATATTTCCCTTGGAATGTGTTAAAAGCTGGCTAGTTTGAAAGTACTTACCAGATCTTAGGCCATTCTTTGTTATCTTTGTGTTTGTCTTGAAAGTTACCAAGTAAATCAGAGCTAAGAGAGGATTTGTGGTGAGCCCGACCCGCTAGTTTCTTCTCCAAAAATTGCCTTCAAGTTTCCCTTTGTTTTAAAATGTTTTCTATTGAAAGTGCATCAAAAGAAGGCTATTTTAGAAGTACTTACTTGATCTTAGATTGTGTTTATGTCTCTCTTAAGTGTATGTCAAAAGCTATCTAGTTTAAAAGTACTTACCAGATCTTGGGCTGCTCTTTGTTCTTCATCTGTTTAAATCCCCTTCTTGTTGTATCATTTCATTCCATAAATCAAACTTTAACGAGATCCTTAGACATAGATGACTTTCCCCATGGACCACTCTTGCCCCTTGTTGTTTCAATTAAACCCTATTATGACTCCATAGCCCAATGGACTAAAACCTGCAATTATCTATCTTCCTGGCCAAAGCTTGTTATATTTGCTTGCAACTTCTCACCTTTGAAACTCTTTACATTTAGGACTTTCCACCTCAAACAGTAATCATGCTCAACCATCCAAAAACAAACAAAACCCTCAGCCTTCATAACTAGCCTAATATAATTACACAAAACTTCAAAGACAAATCCAATCTTTGCACTTATTGGAGAGATCCCTCTCTGGATTCAGGAGGGCTAGATCCTAGAATCCCAAAGTGGTTGAAACAATGTTGTCTCTCTGATCGGACTTTTCCAATCTTGCTAATTACAAATTCCCAACATTTCTGGCGACTCCGCTGGGGATTGAACCCAGAATCTTTGTTTCCCCTTAAAACTTCATAAAACCTTGTGAGTAAAAGCAGCCTTTTCAAGCACTACCAAGTAATGGTAATCATGGTAAAACTTGTTTGAATCAGTGACAAACTAGGAAAACCCTAGGATTCTCATAAGGATTTATCTAACCTTGAAAAATTATCTAGCTTAGCCATAAGAGTAGACTGTATTTGTCTCATAACCGTAGCTAAGTTTTGAAACAGAGTTAGGACATTATTAGAAACCACACAACTGAAAAATAACTTAGAAAAGCCTAAAAATATTTCAGATTGGAATACAATAAACATGGTGGTGGACCATAAAACCTTTTACCTCCTTAGGAGCTAAAAACTTCCACTTGGCGACTCCACAATCCTTAACAGACCTTAAGACTCCACTGGGAAGAACCCTTATCATTATAATATCATTAGAACTCAGTTAGAGGGCTGTAGGATTAAAATTTGTGTAAACATATTAGTTGACCTTTTAAAGACTGTCATACCTGGTTGAACTTTTCTTGTTTATTTGGGTCTAAAAACACAACATAGTGGCTCCTAGAAAGATTCATACTAGAGCATATCCTAACCTTGATCCACCTGAGATAGTTGATAACCCGAAAAGTATTCTTAGGAAACCTCCTAGGATTAAATTATCAACTATTTTCAGATCACCTTTGAGAGCTAATTCAGTTCCTGAAAATCTTTCAGCTCTACAACAATCAGAAGTTGACTTAGTAAATCCCTTTAGAACTAGGTCTCTTGATGATTTAGATCAGTTAGATTCTGGGTCTTCACTTTCAGCTCCTAAAACAAGTGAACATTTTGGTAGCAGAGAAACAACACCTCCTAATTTATATTTCCTTCACAACTTATGTGTCTCTCATCCAAGATCAGCTCAGCAATCTACTCCTGGTCCATCCGCTTCTGCTCACCCTACATCCACTGTTCAAACCACTCCATTCCAGCCCACTTTCCCTCTTGTTAATCTAGCTCCACCACATATCATGGCAGCATGGTATGCTCCCTTAGTCCTTCCTGTACCATTAGTCAATCTTCCACAGGACTATCAGTCCAAGATTCCATTATATGATGCTAGCAATGCTATAACTGCACCACAACATGTGGATAAGATGAATGAATACTTTGATAGAAATGAAATTGATGATGATTCTGTCATGCTTAGATTATTTGCTCAAACTCTAGGGGGAGAAGTAAGAAAATGGTTTAAAGGCTTAACCCCCCATAGTATCAATGATCTCCAAGCCTTCCATCAGAATTTCTTAAACAAATGGGAAGTAAACAAGAATCCTCTCGAAGTCCTTTCTGACTACAAGAACCTCCATAGAAACACTGGGGAAAGTGTGCAAGCTTATTCCACCAGATTTAACAGTGTATATAATGCACTTTCCCCATATCTAAAGCCTCCACAAGGCTCAACATTAAACAAGTTTCCTGAAGGGTTTGACCCTGAGATGGCCTATCAATTGAGAGAGAGAGATCCTGCAACTCTTGAAGAGATGCAAAAGGGTGCTCTTGCTGTGGAAGTCAACTTGATGGAGAAGAGAGCAAGAATGAAAAATGAGAAGAGAGTGTCCTTTAGAGAAGAAAATACACCCTCTAATTCCAGCTCAAAGATGGAGAGAATGATGGAGGAAATGACGAAGAAAATGAGCATCTTTGAGAGAGCACAAGCCAGTCAAAACCAAACTGCTCCTGAAAACAGAAACCAGAACCAGAATCAGAATTTCAGAAGGAACCAACCTCCAAACAGACCTAGGGAAGATGATCAACATATCACTCCTCCCTTTCATCAAAACTATGTAAGTGAGGTTGAGGAAACAGATGAGATAACAGATGAAGATGATATCAACATGCTGGGGGTAGATAATGATGAATTTGAGATTCATTATGACAGAAAACAAGGTCTCTATACACCTTATGATGACAAAAGAGATGATGATGAAAATTATTATCAAGACATGGAACATTAGGGGAATTTTGAGGTCTAAAATGGGCCTCCTAAAGAAATTATAAAATAATAGTGGAAAAAATCTAATAAGATTTGATGACATCATCAAATTTTAGAGGGAAAAATGAAAAAACTACTTTTTCAATTCATATTTTCAACTTATCTCCCAAAGTTTTTACTCAAATTTCGAGCGGGAGTACTCCTTGTATGCGCAATTTAATTCCCCATCCAAGGAGTACCCATGTTGCATATTTTCGATGGGTCCTACTACACGAAAAATGAGAAATACATAAAAAAACGTGATTACAATCACATTTTTTATGTATTTCTCATTTTTCGTGTAGAATAGTTCATCGAAAGTATGCAACATGGGTACTCCTTGGATGAGGAATTAAATTCCGCATCCAACGAGTACTCCCGCTCGAAATTTGAGTAAAAATTTTGGGAGATAAGTTTAAAATACGAGTTGAAAAAGTAGTTTTATTATTTTTTAATATTTTTACTTTTTTACTCCAAAAATGGTGAATCATCCATTATGGATGACATCATCATCTGGAATCCTATTGGTTGTTATAAATTTTATTTTTGTTGTACATTTTTCTTATGAGGCCCATTTTAGACCTCAAAATTCCCCTAATGAATGTCATCATAGAGTCTCAAAGAGAATATGACCTTAGAAGCAAAACTAGTCAACAAACTCCCAACACCAAAACCTCTGACAAATATTCAAAAAACAACACTACAACCAAGCCTAAAGTTGTTAAACAAAAGGAAAAAACTGTGGCTGTTAATTCTGATAAAGGTAGAGAGAAATGCATTCAAAACAGTGAAAAATAGAGTGCAGACCTTAGTAGTACTAACACTTCAGCTAGTACTCCTGTTAAAACCATTTTGTTAAATGTAAATAGGACAAATCAACAAACACACTTTGCTGATAGAGTGACAGCTAATAAGGCTGAGACGAGTACTTCAAAGAATCAAATTCCTTTCAGCCTGGAGCAGGAGATTTCCAAAATCAAAATCTATGTTCCCTTGACTGAGTTAGCTGCCCAACATGTATATAGGACCCAAATTTTGAAGGCTTTAAATATAGAAGAAAATGAGGACATTGTCAATCTTAATGATGACCAACCAAAGCTTATTTTTGGTCCAAATATTGAAGGTATGTATCAAGAGGGACCTGTTCCTCCCTTTTATGTGAGTTTAAACGTTCATGAAATTTTTTTGCACAATGCTATGCATGATTCCGGGGCTTCTCATAATATAATGCCCAAAGCTGCCATGGAGAGCCTGGGTCTAGAAATCACCAGACCTTACAAAGGCCTTTACTCCTTTGACTCTAGCAGAGTAAAATGTTTAGGATTAATCAAAGACCTCTGCGTTAACTTAGCCCAAATTCCAGCTAAATGCTTAGTCATGGATATTGTTGTGGCTGATGTGCCCCCAAAGTATGGAATACTATTATCAAGATCTTGGGGGGCTAAGTTACAAGGGACTATGCAAATGGACATGACCTATGAAACTATCCCTGTTTTCAATCAGACTAGAAGACTTTACAGGGAGTCCCATGTGCAATACATAGTTACAAGTCAAGACCAACCACAAAACTCTCCTCTGTATTTTGTAAATACAAGCCTTGATTCTTTATTATGTTTAACGATGAAACACTTAGTGAACAAGTCACTTTAAATAAGATGATGGCCGATAGGGAGTAAGAGCAACACAACGTAGGAGTGTCAAAACAGTTTGTTGCATTTGAAAACGTTAGGAAACCAAAGAAAGGTCTTGAGCTACAAGTCATGCGTGCATTGCTCTTAAACATTGACAATCAAGAAAACAACCCTCAACATAGTGAAAAGGCTGAGGAAGTGAAACAAATTCAACTAAGTGCTGATATTCCAAAACAACCCGTAAGCATTTCAGTTGAAGAGGACAAACACTAAATGGACGAAACCAAAAATAGTCCTCTGTGGAGTATGAATTTTGACGGATCATGCACTAGAACTAACACTGGTGCAGGTTTCTGGATCTGCAACAATGAAAACAACCACACAGAAAGCATTTCATGCAAATTAAACTTTTAGTGTTCTAATAACATAGCGGAATATGAATCCCTGCTTTTAGGCTTACATCTATTGAAAAAGTTAGGAGCCAAAGAATCAAAGCGTATGGGGATTCAGAGTTAGTCATTAGGCAAGTCAATGGGGAGTATAACACAAATCATCCCAGACTTAGGGCCTATCAAAATGATGTCATGGACCTTTTAAAAACATTCGAGGAGTCCAAACTGATTTTTGTCCCAAGAAGAAGAAATATTGCCGCCCACAATTTAGCCTTTGTAGCTAGAACATGCTTAACGCCATATGAAACCAAAGACTGCACAACTCAGATAAAATTTAGACCAGCTGTGCCTGATAATGAAAAGTATTGGCAGGTGTTTAATGAAGACAAACAAATAGAAGACTTCATGCAATTAAGAAATGAATTCGAACTAAACAGTTTGGATTGAGATTATGATACAGACTGCAGTGAAGAAAATTTTCTTGGTGAAGAAGAGCCGTCTCCTGAGCTTGCCAATATTAATCTTATGACTAGAAAACTTAAAAACAAAATAGAATTGATTACAGATTTAGAAACAGAGGAGTTAGAAACTCTGCACTCTAAATATCAGAGTTTGCCTAAGGGTCTGGCCCCTTTAGAAGAGTTGTTTGATTTTAACGATGTGGCCAAGAAACCAAAACTGGAACCTGTAGAGACTGAAGTGGAAGAGTGCAATATAGGCAGTGAGGAAAAATCGAAAATGATTAAAATGTCTAAAAATTTACCAGCTCACATTAAACTCAAATACATAGAGTTGTTTAAAGAATTTTTGGATGTTTTTTCGTGGAGTTACGAAGATCTTAAATCGTATGACACTAAAATAATACAACACAAAATCCCTCTCAAGGAAAACCAAAAAACAATTCAAACATAAACTGTGCAGAATAAACCATGTTTAGCTACCTCTGGTTGAGAAGGAAATCAGGAAAATGTATGAAGCTGGTATTATTGTCCCTATTAGATATTCTGAGTGGGTGTCTAATCTAGTGTCAGTTAGGAAGAAAACTGGAGAGATCAGGCTTTGTATAGACTTTAGAGATTTAAACAAAGCTTCATTAAAAGAAAACTACCCTTTACCTAAGATGGATCATATTTTACAAATGGTGGTAGGGTCTAGAAGAATTTCTTTGCTTGATGGCTACTCAGGGTACAATCAGATCTTAGTTCACCTTGCTGATCAATTAAAGACAACCTTTACTACACCATGGGGCACGTTCATGTATGTGAAAATGACTTTTGGTCTAATGAATGCTGAAGCAACCTTTCAGAGAGATGTGGACATAGCATTCTCGGAAGAACTAGGCTACTTCATCATTATATACCTTGATGATGTCACTGTGTTTTAAAAAACAGATGAAGAGCACTTAGAACATTTAAGAAAGGTTTTCGAGAAATGCAAAAAGTTTGGAATATCTTTAAACCCTAAGAAGACACTATTTGGGCTCCAAGAAGGTAAACTTCTTAGGTACATCATTTCAGAAGAGGGTATTAAGATAGATCCCAAGAGGATTGACGCCATATTTCAAATCCCTCATCCTCGAAACATCAAGGAGTTGCAATCTTTCATTGGAAAGATCAACTTTTTGAGAAGGTTCATACCCAACTTGGCTGAGCTTCTTAGAAATATCACAAACATGTTGAAGAAGGAGCAAGGGGTAAAATGGACCTTGGAACCAAAGAATTCCTTTGAGCTGGTGAAGCAAGCGTTAACCAAAACACCAGTTCTAATAAGTCCTGATTTTTCAAAGGATTTTTATATTTTTTCGTTTGCATCAGAACATACCATAGCTGCTGTCCTTTTATAGAAAAATCCACAAGGACAATAGCAACCTATTGCAGTCTTTAATAAGGCATTGAGGGATGCCCCTCTGAATTATAACATTATGGAGAAGCAAGCTTTTTCTTTGGTTAAAGCTTTGAAAGTATTCAGAGTATACATCCTTCACTCACACATCATTGCCTTGGTCCCAAATTCAGTTGTGAAAGACATTCTAACACAAGACCCAGATCGTAAGAGAGGTAAGGGGATTGTTGTTATTTTTGAATATGATCTAGAGATAAAACCCAATAAACTCATCAAGGGCCAAGGTCTAGCTAGATTAATGGCTGAATCCAATTTTGAAGTTCTTGATATTAATATGATTAATGCTTTGGATGAACAAGAGGAAATCTCAACTCCCATTGTTGAAGACCATTTCATGAATTCCTCTTGGTATGCTAATATTATTTATGTTTTGCTTAATTTAAATACACCTCCTGGTTTGACAAAAACAAAGGCAAGGTTCCTAAAGTTAAAAGCTATAAACTATTGCATTATAGATAGATGTCTTTATTGGAAAAATGCAAGTGGTGTATTACTTAAATATTTGCCTGAGTACGATGTAGAGAAGGTTAAGCACGAGTTCCATGAAGGAGAGTGTGGAGGTCATTTGTACTGGAAGACAACAGCCAACAAAATTTTGAGGGCTGGTTTCTATTGGCCTACTCTCTTTCCTGATATACACAAGATGATCATTTCCTGTCATAAATGTCAACTTTTTGAAGGCAAAAGAAAACTGTTACCCAGACCTCTGCATCCAATCACTATTGAAGCTCCTTTTCAAAAGTGGGGACTTGACTTCATAGGAGAAATCCATCCACCATCTTCCACTTAGCATAGATGGATTCTCACTGCCACAGACTATTTCACTAAGTGGATAGAAGCCATACCTTGTAGGCAGGCCAATGATTCCATGATTATAAAATTCATGGATACTAACATTCTCTCCAGATTTGGCTGTCCTACCAAGATCATCACTGATAATGCAGCAACATTTGGATCAAAGAAGATGGTTGAATTCTACCACAGATATCAGATAACATTGTGGCATTCCACGGCCTATCACCCTCAATGTAATGGACTTGCAGAATCCTCAAATAAGATTTTAGTGAACATAATCAAGAAACTGTTGGAGGAAAAAAAAATTTCTTGGCACACAAAGCTAGTTCATGCACTTTGGGCTGACAGATTGACTTTGAAGAAATCTATTGGCATGTCACCTTTCCAGCTTGTGTATGGTACTGATGCAATTTTTCCAACCAGCCTTGGTGTACCAGTGATGAAGTTGATTCAAGAGTTTCAAACTGAGGATAATGACATGATCAGAAGAATAAATTAGACCATTCATCTTCAGCAAACCAGAGAGGAGGTTTATAAAAAAACATTGCAGAAGCAGGATAGCATTAAAAAGCTTTTTGACAGAAGAACAAAGGCCAGCAATTTCAATATTGGGGACAAAGTTTTGAAGTGGGACTCAAGGAGGGAAGACAAGGGAAAGCATGGAAAATTTGACAACTTGTGGCTTGGCCCTTACTCTATCCATTCAGCTGCTAGTAATAATGCCTATTTCGTACAAGAGTTGAATGGAACATAATTGTTTGGTGGTCCTGTCAATGGCAAGATGCTTAAGAATTAATTCTCTTGACCCATGTTATGTTCTGAAAGCCTTTTTATTTTATATTTTTTCTCTCATTGTAAATTCTTCACCCATCATTGCATTCAAAGTTATAAAAATCAAAAAACACAAAAACAAAGAAAGAAAGGAAAGAGGGCAGATTGTAAAAACAAGAAAGGTATAGCCCCATACCAAAAAGAGGAAAAAATCTGAAAGTGTGCAAAATCAAATGCCACTCCTAAAGAACACACTTCTAGTTAGTCAAACAGCCTAATCTTGACTAATTAGTTTGAAATTTTCTGCTGATAGGATAGTGAATTCGATTTGCCAAACTGTTTAATATTGGCTTATCAGTAGATAGTTTAGGATAGAAATTAAAGGTTCAAACATGCTCAAAATATGAACCTAAGTTTCCAAAGAGAATGACTCAAATATGTTTCAAATTCTGAGTCAAGAAAAATGTAAATCTGGTTCTAATCAACTCAAAATATGAACCAGTTGACAAAGGGAAGACAACTCGAAACAAAAGTCAAAACAGAGCTGTAAAAAAGATGAAGGAAATGCTTTGAAATTTCAGATCTTAAGCCTTCCATTTTGTTTTAATTTTCTATAAAATAAGATCCATGTGTAGCTTGTTTTTTATGCCATAGATCAACAACAAGTTAGACTGTTTAATCCTGACTTGTATGCTTTTAAATTTATGTTGTAGAATGTAGAGAATAAAAATCTGTTGGACAGTTTAATCCCAACAGATAGTAAATTAGGTAGAGAATCATATGGGCTCAACTGTTTAATCCGAGTCCATGGAGAAATAAGGAGTAGAAATAGATTAGATTCCCCGCTTTCAAGAGAATAAAATGTTGTGAAAGAGTTTGACAATCAAGTGCACTCTGAAGAAGAAATTTTTTTAGATCAGTAGGATTGGGTAGGTAGAAAGCTTGTTGATGAAAGATCCATTGTTTTTATGGCTGCTAATATGTTTTCAGAGCAAGATCATCCCAACAAAGGAAGGGCAGCCCAATGGATAAGGCAATAATTAGCCTCCCAGAGAATGCAAGTCTGAAGTTCTTGATGCCTTCAAGAAGGCACCATCCCCAAGTGGAGCCACTGTTAGCCACCTACAAAATTTTTTATACCAAAAGGTGGCTAAATCATTTTTGGATCCTTCAAGGAAAAACTTTTATTGCAAAAAAGTGTTGGCTCTTGAAGACTCTTGAAGGCCTCATGCCTCTGTCCAAAATCTTCCTTAATGTGCCCATTTTTCACTCTAGAATTTTGTTGATTTCATGAGAAGAAACTGCTGCAAAAATCACTTTTTTCCCTTTCCTCACTTGAAAAACTAACCTCCATTCTGCTCCCCTTTATTCCCCATAAAAATCCCTCATTTTCATGTTTTTCCCCTTTCCCCTTCATCAAAACCCCTTTGATAAGGTTTAAGACCCTTTCTGTGGCTTATCGAAACCATCACAACCATTGAAAAACTTGAAAATTTTCATAAAAAACACATTTTTGTATTATAAACTTAAGCCCCCTTGGGCTAAGTTTTAAGCCACTTCCCCTCCACGTGCTCGCACCCTAGAACCAGGTGCTAGACCCACAAAGCGCTTATCGCATCGCAAAATCTGAGCGCATAAGTTCGTTTGCCGTGTTTAAAACTCCGATGCTGATTAGCCCTGTATATTATAGCCCCCGATCATATTTCTTTTCATATAGAGCATGGCCCCGTAGACAGGTGCCTAGCCATATTATAAATATGTATTCCGCCCCCGAAACCATAAAACCTTTGTTTTTATTAATATTTTGGGTTTCTGCAGTGTTTGAAAAGGTTTTCGCGAGTGCAAAGCTTAAACGCTCCCCACTGTCGATCTGATTTGCAGATCGACGACCTACAAATCAACCGCCCTGGTGGTCCCCACGGTCACTCACCAGCAGTTTTCATCACACCGCCTTTGAATGGAAAGCTGTATTCCCCATTTGGACGAGATCAATGCCACAGGCTGACACGTGGCCTTGAGTGGTCTGGAGATACTGCCCTCATCACGCATTAAAAATTGACTATGGGCTCAGCGCAATATTGACGTGCGCCGTCTGATCTAAGGCCGGCTCATCGGATAGTGATTGCGCTCAAAAGAAGCTCAGGGGATAGAATAAGGTACAACGCATTTCTCAAAGCATCTTTGTCATCAATCTGACCTGCAGATCGATGGCCCACAATCAGTCGCCCTGGTCCCTACAGCCACGACAACCATCAGCAGTCCCATAGAACCGATTGTCCCAACGCCTAGTCAGTATCCGCGCGGCAGCAGCGGATTGGAGCGGGACTTGTTTGGCTGCTCGTATGGTCGTGAAATCCAGACCTGATACATTTTATAGGGCAGAATTCATAAGGATTTCGGGTCACACTTGAGCCTTTGTCAGCAGGCCCCAAAAAGGACCCGATAAGCTTCATAGGGCGGAATTCATAAATATTTCAAGTCACAAACACCCTAACGTCAAAAAACACCTTTTGTGACCTGAAATGGTTATACAGCTTGGTTTTATCAAAATTTTGAAGTCTAGATATATTATTTGGTAAGGGTGATTATATGGTTTTCCCATTATATACTGAAAAAAGGTTGAAGGCTAGGTTTAATTCTCGCGCCTTCGATTCTTTAAAAGGAAGCCATCCATGGGTTCAAATTTCTGCGCCTTGTCAATACTCCAAAGGCATTGATGCCTCAAGAGCCCTGCGCGACATTGCACCCCAAAAAAACACTGTAAATGAATCACAAACGAGGAGTATCAGTGACGAAGACAGAACGCACCAGAATGGAAGATTAAAGACAGATCTGGGGGGATTACGGCTAAGATTGATTATCAAAAGCCTAATCCTCCCAATTAAAACATCGTTAAAAGAAAATCATAAGTGTTTTATCAAACAGGAAGGCCTCCACTACCACATCTAAGGCAAATCAATTTATCCCAGCTACCACAGTGCCACCTGTGCCTCAAAGCATTCAAATAGAAGCTGAAGTTATTGTTCAAGATCATATATTTGCCTGCATGCAGCCAAAGAGTTAATTATGCAAATAAACTTAATGACAAAATATCAGCAGAGTTACTTCAACATAACACAGAGCCTCAAAAGTCAAAAGGAGCTCCCACCGAGCTTAAATCTTAATGTAAATTATTTAATACAGAGGACAACTATGTAAGCTTCTTCATCGAGCCCCCCAAAGGCCGAGAAGCCATTAATTCTATATTAATTATCTTAGGAGATCTTTTATCAGATCTCACCTCCTCATTCTTCTATAAATATTACTGGGGAAGATGAGAGAGGGGTTGGTTGGGTTGGTTGCTGAACTTTGAAATGTAATTGAGCTTGAGACTTCTACTTGTAAATAGTGTTCACTGGCTCTTGAAGCTCTTCATGTGATAGATAAGTTAGTCTAGGAAGTGTAGATGATTGCTAAAATAAAGCATTGTACTTAAAGATGTAACTGGTTTAGAGCATCAATACAAGCTGATTTATGGGATCTTGGTCTATGCTGACGGTGATGTTATTTCTTATTGTGAATTGTTGTTTTATTTCTGTTTTCACTGTGTTCATCTTCTCTTATAAAGAACAACATGCATAGAGTTAGGAACTACCATATATCAGTACCCTTCTCTGACTGAAGATCTTTATCTACATGTTTTCTTCCAAATCTGTGTTATTAGGAATGATTTAATTCAGTCTAAGTATAGGAATGTTGGTGTTCCCTCATCCTATCGCCTTAGCTAATTGTTATTCTTGAATGTTATTTTTAGTATATGTTAAGCAGAGATGAACTAAGGAAGATATGGTGTGCCTTGGTCCTAGTTTTATCCTCAAAGGCTGTTTGAATATTTCCCTTGGAATGTGTTAAAAGCTGGCTAGTTTGAAAGTACTTACCAGATCTTAGGGCATTCTTTGTTATATTTTTTTTTGTCTTGAAAGTTACCAAGTAAAGCAGAGCTAGGAGATGATTTGTGGTGAGCCCGGCCCGCTAGTTTCTTCTCCAACAGTTGCCTTGAAGTTTCCCTTTGTTTTAAAATGTTTTATATTGAAAGTGCATCAAAAGCAGGCTAGTTTAGAAGTACTTACCTGATCTTAGATTGATTTTATGTCTCTCTTAAGTGTATGTCAAAAGATGGCTAGTTTAAAAGTACTTACCAGATCTTGGGCTGCTCTTTGTTCTTCATCTGTTTAAATTCCCCTTATTGTTGTATCGTTTCATTCCATAAATTAAACTTTAAAGAGATCCTTAGACATAGATGACTTGCCCCATGAACCACTCTTGCCCCTTGTTGTTTCAATTAAACCCTATTATGACTCCATAGCCCAATGGACTAAAACTTGCAATTATCTATCTTCCTGGCCAAAGCTTGTTCTATTTTCTTGCAACTTCTTTCCTTTTAAACTCTTTACATTTAGGAATTTCCACCTCAAACAGTAATCATGCTCAACCATCCAAAAACAAACAAAACCCTCGGCCTTCATAACTAGCCTAATATCATTACACAAAACTTCAAAGAAAAATCCAATCTTTGCACTTATTGGAGAGATCCCTCTCTGGATTCAGGAGGGCTAGATCCTAGAAAATTTAAAGTGGTTGAAACGATGTTGTCTCTGTGATCAGAGTTTTCCAATCTTGTTGATTACAGATTCCCAACGGCCAATTCTAGTTAGAACATAATAGAAGAGAATAGCAGAGAAAGGTTTGAGAATGCCATAGGCATTGAATGAGAGAGTTGAGACCCTTAGCCTTCTTACACTGAATTGAAAAAGAGTGCATTGGAGACTTGCCCGGATTTGGACCCGTCGAAAGAGAGCTTCGACATCAAGGTGCAGGTTGCAAGTCCCCTTTTATTAATAATATGGTACAACTGATATTTATTTTCCATTCTTGTCCATGTTTATGATAATAATTCTAGCATTCCTTGATCAGTTAGATAGATTGTTTTTGTTATATGCATATTGAACTTCTATTTTTTTGCTATCTTTGTTCTTTGTTCATAGGGAGAGGTACCAATGAATTTCTTTGTAGTTAGTATGTCTACCTATAAGGCATTAACCAACTTCTTGTTCCAGGTATTTTTGTTGTCTTCTAATAGTTTCTTGATGATATTAACCAGGTTTTTGTTTGAGGATTCTGCAATTCCATTACCTTGAGGGTAATAGGCAGTGGAATGGCCAAGATTGATATGGTATTTGTTACAGAAGTCAATCATTTTCTTAGATTTGTGTTACATGTTATTTTTTCACCATGACATTTGACTGTCCATATAGGTCTATCACTACCTATATTGTGATCCCTTAGAAGTAAAAAACACTAATATTCCTAAACCAAGTCTTGGAATTCGAGAAAAGCTCATTAAAACCTTTAAAAGTATACCTCTGCACTTTTCCTAGCCTTTTCCTGCGGGTTCGCAGATACCTGGTATAAAACTACGACAACTTCCACACGCTCTGCTACTAAAACCTGTGGACCCCCGTAAAAATCCAATTGAAGGAAAAAGTAAGTTCTAGAAGCATAGCTATTCGAATATTCTCCCAACTAGAAGCTTCTAGAGGCGCGATCAGTTCGAGTTTTATCCCCCTACTCATGGAGCTCTATCCCTCCACTCATGGAGCTTATCCCTTAGTCTATGGAGCTCAAATCCATTCATGAGAGGAATCCATCCCCCTCTTTATGGAACTGAAACTACCTCCATTTCCCTATAAATTGATCTCATGTTTCAATCTCAAGGGTAAACATACATGTTAAGTTGCTAAAGAAATTATCAAGAGTGCATACTCTCTACACTAGTTGTTGTTAGCATGAGAATGATTACACCCTTATGTATATACAACTTCATGTTGGTATTTTGAGAGGAAGACTTGTCAAACCGAAGGAGGAATGATTTTTCAGGACTTCGAGAGGAACTTGTACGACATCAAGGCGTTAGGTTGTAAAGTTACTCTTTCATTGAAGATAATACACATGGATCTCTTTTTCTCATTGAGTTGTTCTTGTGCTTGTTGAATAACATCAATACTTAGACTCCTTGATCACTAAGTTGGATTAGCTTTTCTTGATTATTATATGTTGCAGATGCTTTTAATTCTTTTGTCTTTTCTTTGATTGCAGGTTATATTTGCTGTAGAAGCCTCTTTGGAATGATTGGATACAAGACTGCATCGAACTTTAGATTTCAAGGTAGGGGCATGTCCTCTTTCTTTGTTTATAATAATTATGAATTACAAATAATCTAGAGAGAAATAATTACAAATGGACATTTGTTTCTAGCTATTCGTAGAATACTAGGGAAATCACTCTTGTCCGCAAGAGGGATTAATCTGTATAACAAAATGGTGTCTCCACTGGGGATCTAGAGCTTAGTTTTCTTTATTTATTTTCAGTTTGAGTTTTAGAATTTTAAGATTTTGAATTCTTTGAGTTGGGTTGGGTAGATAAATTTTAAGAATCCCTAATAAATAAAGCTGATTATTTATTTTTTCAAAGTTTTTCCTTACCTCCACGGTTTTCAGCAGGAAACAATGCAGAAACCTTCGTGGGTTTTAGTTCAAAAGAATGTGGATCCACTTTTTTTTCCATTAGAAACTGCGGACCCCTCGAAAATTCAAAAATAATAATAAAATTCTCTTTTTTAGAACCAGATAACTCGATTCTTCAAGTTTCCCCTAATCCATTTATAGTCTCATCAGTCTCCGTTAAGTTAATTGGGTGTTTTGAGTCTCATTTTTGAGAAACTCTTAATTTGATTTCCTTTGGTCATTACTTTGAGGTTTGTCTAAGTCTCTTAACAATTTTTCATCTTTTAGCTTTTATTTTTAATCGTCTTTGAGTGGAATTATCACCCAATTTTCTTTACTTACACTTGATTGGTTCTTTAGATTACATTGGAATCATCTTGTGTTTGAGAATTCTCTTGCATAGATCACATTTGCATAATTAGAATTCTCATTTTCAGAATATGAATGAAAAATGTGCATAGATTACATTTGCATACTTTTCAAGTGAATTGTGCATAGATTACAACTGCATAATTTACATTATGGAAAAATAAATCATAGATTTAGATCAGTTTCTTTGATTTGAATTTACATGTTTTTATGCTTGTTTTAAAAACATAAAAAAAAATTGTTTTGAATTGATAAGCATTCTTGATGAAATTAGTGCATTAGAGAAATTGTTATATTTTCTCTTATTTATCAAATTTTGCATTATTGTAAGTGAATGAAAACTCTCTTCTTACTTTAGTTAGGATTCATCGAATTGAAAATATTACATTATGATTTTCGATTGAATTCAGTTTTGGGTCATGTCATAACACCATTGGTTTCATATCCAGTTACCCTTTGAGTAATAACAACCCAAATAACATAGCGTTGAATAAAATTCATCTAGAAATTTTTACAATTTCTAGGGCTCTTTCCACCAATTTAGCTTAGGCTAGTGCTTTGGAATAGGTTGTAGTTAACTTTACAAAGCAAATAAAAAACAGTAGTATCTTATGGTAAGGAAAAATTTCAATTGTTGCAATTGTGCTCTGGGAAGCTCTTCTTAAAACAGTCAAGCACAAGATCATGTCGGACCCAGTGAGGTAGTCGTACCTATCTCATTGGAAAAGATATAAGATGTGCACGGAATATAAATGGTAAACCTCGGATTAACCATTGTCAAGGAGCCTGGGGTCACTTGTTGGCAAACCTTAGATTTACCATGTCAAGGAGAATTTAAGGGGATTTAGCTTGATACTCTGCCCTTGCGTGTATATCGGATCGTAGACTATCCCCCCAGGTGCATTTATCTCTGTTGGTGACCTTAGTGACCATAATCTTTAGGATTTTCCCCAAGGTGACAGTGGAGGGAAGGTCCCACTATACCTGGAGCAAACATTGACTAGAATCACTTGGACTTTCTGGAGGGTATTCTTCACTTCGAGATGGCATAGTGAAGTTACTTGCACCAGATTGTTTCATTAAGGAGGTTGTCAGGGTAACTGTTCCGACCGCTAGTTTTTCACATTGATCTATGCAATGTTGGATTTCATCACCAACTAGTGATTTCGTTGTGAAGAAATATGGTTTGTGTGTGGTTTGATTCCTATATTTGATATCATGTGTTTATTTGTTTGTTTTTACTTTTTAGAGACCTTAGGTGTGGATTTTGAATTTGAATTGTTAATATTTTAAAATTTTTAATTAAATTCACTGAATTTGAATCTAATGGAAACTGTTCCGGAATTTACCAACCAAGGAACCCCTCTGAACGAGAATCCTATTACTTTTCCTTGCTTTGGAAATGTTGGTCCTCCTTATATGGCTACATTGTCATTACCTAGATTTACAATAGGTTTACCAGTATGGTTATTTTCAACTTCGTTGGCCTCGAATATTCAAATTGTTCCACCTCAATCGGATGCTTCACCTCAACATAGTTCACCATCTCAACACCACCAACCTCATGTTGACCCTTTACCTTCTTCGCCCAACATGTATTCCTCCCTTGCTTCTTCTTCGCTTGGTAAAAGCCTTGACGCTAGTAACCAGGTGGCTAAGAAGAAGAATAAAGGGAAGAAGAAGAAGAAGCAAGATAAGAAAGAAGTCAACCAACCAACCATGGTTGTAAGTGTTGGTAGTGTTGATGAAACCTCCAACATGCATCGTAAACCCAAATACCCTTGCAAGCTTTGTAAGGGTGACCACTTCCTTATCAATTGTCCTGATATTCCTAAGGTATTGGAAGTATGGTCAAAAAATTCTCATCAACTTACTGTTGATCCATCAACCAGTGATTATCAGGTTCCTGGGGAAAAGGGTAAAGTTAGGTTTCCTTGTAGGTTATGCAAAGGGAGTCATTAAACTCACATTTTACCTCACATGATAAAGCCTCAAAATTGTTGGAAAACCTTACAGTTCAATAGCAAGAACTTCCAACTGGTTACTGTAAACTTTCTCCCAACCTACCATCAACTGACTAAGTGATTGATCTAATTCCAAGAACAGTTAATCCTACTCTTCTATTGGAGAGTGAAACTAATATCACTCAGGTTGATGATCCATTAGTTGATCAAGTGGTCGAATTGATTTCACATTCGGTCTATCCCACTCTCTCGGTATAGAGTGAAATTAATACCACTCAGGTTCTTCTTGTTACATAAGATTCTTCTACGTGAGGGGAAATTTCACCTATTTCTATAGAACCCCCTCCAAGTATCGAGGTCTTTTCCTTTGATTGGAATAGACTGACAGAACCTCGTCTTCCTTCCTCCATCCCTTTTCAAATAATTGTGAAGGCTTGTAGTAAGAATGTGCGCCACACAAATGTAGATGAAGGTGCTTCTGTTAGTATTTTATGCTCAACTGCTTGGAAAAATTTTGGTTCCCCTCAGCTTGTGCCTGTTACACAGAATATGTCAGCCTTTAACAAAACCATTAGTGAACCTTTAGGGATCCTTCCTAAGTTTACTATTACCTTGGAAGGTAAAACTGTTTGTATTGAACTTATGGTAGTCCGAGGTCCCTTGGATTTCAATTTTCTCCTTGGGAGAGATTATGTCTATGCAATGAAATATGTCGTATCAACACTCTTTCGCGTGATGTATTTCCCTCACAATAGAAACATTTTGACTGTTGACCAACTTTCGTTCATTATTCTTGATTCGACTACCAATAATCCAATATCCCTGAATTTTCCTTATACGGAAGTGGTATCTACCCTGCCATGGGTTAATTATGTGGCAGCCAGTCCCATGTTTTCAGTTACTGATGCAAGTGAGCCTCTCACTGTTTTCTCACTTCCTTTGACTTAGATCCAGTAATTGACATGGAAAACCCTTTGGGATTATTTGAACACGATTTTCTTATCCCTATTGAGTCCCTTGACATGTGTTCCTTCCAGAGAACTGTTATTCCATTTGATGAAGACCTCTTGGAAGCCATGATCGAGGTGCGTCCCTTGACATGTGGTCCTTCCAGTTGGAAGCCATGATCAAGGGTTTAAGAGGAGAGTTCCTATTATTGTGTCAACCTTGTTAAAAATGAGACATGTTCCTATGAGGATAGTTCCTTTTACTATGTCAACCTCATTAAAAAATGAAACATGTCTTTATGAGGATAGTTCCTTTTACTGTGTCAACCTCGTTAAAAAATGAAACATGTCTTTATGAGCTTAGTTCCTTTCCTTTGTTTCAAGATCGTTAAAAAATGAAACAAGGTGCCAGAGGATAGTTCCTTTTACTGTGTCAACCTCATTAAAAAATGAATCAAGTCACTATGAGGAGAGTTCCTTTTGTTGTGTCAACCTCGTTAAAAAATGGATCAGGTTCCTTTAGGAGAGTTCCTGTTACTATGTCAACCTTGTTAAAAAATAAAACGAGATCCTTGAGGAGAGTTCCTATTACTATGTCAAGCTTGTTAACAAATGAAACATGTTTCCTTGAGGAGAGTTCCTGTTACTGTGTCAACCTTGTTAAAAAATGAAACAGGTCGATGAGGATCGTTCTTTTTCTTGTGTCAACCTCGTTAAAAAATGAATCAGGTAATGAGGATATTTCTTTTACTATGTCAACCTTGTTAAAAAATGAAACAAATCCTCTCCTAATTAAGTCGAGTCTTTGACTAGATCATGTAAATGTTAAGTCAAGTCTTTCATCTGATCTCGTAAATGAGCCTTCATTCCATCCAGTTATTAGTAACTAGTAGTCTACTTAGTTGAATGAAATGAAGCTTTGGGGGCATGTGCTCTAGAAAGTTACGATTGGGGGCCATTGAAACCATTCTCAGGCACATTTTCCTTTGTTCCAGGCTTGTGTAAAAATGAAACCACTTTCAAGCATAGTTTCCTCTATTTCAAGCTTGTGTAAAAATGAAACAAACCACTTTCAAGCATAGTTTTCCTTTGTTTCAAGCTTGTGTAAAAATGAAACCTATCTTGAGTCCATTTTGGTTATTATTTTCAAGACTCGTTAAACTCATGAAAATATCGGGCTTCTTTTGCTATTCTTTTCATGCTCATAAAACGTACTTGAAAATGCTGAGTTATTTCCATATTTTTCTTCTCGTAAATTAAATTGAAAGTCAGCCATATTGAGTATACTTTTATCACTTTTCCAGGCTCTATAAAATTACGAAAAAGTGAAACCCTGGAGTTCTCTTTTAAGCCCTTTTCAGACTCTCTAAATATGAAAAGATTGCTGAGGACTTGAATATTTGAACTTATTAAAGTAAATGAATAGTCATCCCTTCAGTATAAGTTTACCCCTTTTCCAGAATAAAATGGACTAATTACGAAAAAAGGTATACACTGACTAATCATGGTCTACAGAGTTCTCTCCTACATTATTTTATCCTTTTTCGGGCCTGAGAGACTAAATTGATAAAAAAGAACAAACAAGGAGTTTAATTATGTTTTTCTTCTGACTCCCTAAAACTAAAAAATGTCGAGTTTATCCTATACTGGACTCGTTAAAATTTAACAGTAAAGGACCTGTCAATCACAAACAAGACCGAACCACTCCTTCTTAGGGTTCGATTTTAATACTAATATGGAATCATCTGAAGGATGAGTTTATATAAACAAGAAAATGTTATTCTCCTCAAGATTGTCAAAAATAAAGAGGTACTTATCAGTAATGGTGGGGGAAAAGAGAGAAAAATATTCCATTTATCATTCTTGTTTAGAAAGCAGTATACCACTCTTGAACATGACAGTTTGTCACACTTGTACCTGGGTTGGGAAATCCTTTGTCTAATATTTAATCAAACCACATTGAAAGTCTTCATATGGTTTATGGGTATTAGCTTTAGGTCAAATGCAACCAAACCATCTGCAATGTCGTTATGTGTTCAAGAGATAGTTCAAATAAACCATTCATTGCAAACATTTGTCTCCATTCGCATTGACCATCCCTGAGTCAGTCCTTACAAATAATTTTCAAAACTTGATCTAATGGTTTCATGTTGTAGGCTTTCCTACGACGAATCAATTTCTATCGACGACAACTCATCATCTAGAAAGTTGATCTAGAATCTTATCAGTACCTTGGGATCTGCATGCCCTAATGGAAGGTTTCTCGCATTCGGCGACATGTTGCATCATTGACCTTTGATCGAACGATTCTATGAGTTTTTGACTGCAAATAATTCATTCACACTTCATATATTGTACTAGAGTACTTTGGGAGCCATTGTCATTATTGTTTGTTTCTCTCACACTTGTTAACAGTTCACGTCATTGACTGGTAATCAAGTGGTTTCTACCATGTTCGAATTCGACACAATCAATCGCATGGATAGATTCGTACTAGTTCGAGAAGCAAAAATCAAGACCCTGGATCTGGTTTACACCATCCAGGCTACGAGGAGTTTTATTATTCATGATACAGTACACCAATTATGACAAAAGGATGCACCCATACTATTTCTACTTTTGATGTAATATTAAGATCATATATGTACTAGAATATGTAGTTAGTTTTGATCTGAGTATGGGAATGCCTACTTTAGCGATGATATATATATATGTATATGTATATGTATATGTATATGTATATGTATATGTCTATGTCTATGTCTATGTCTATGTCTATGTCTATGTCTATATCTATATCTATATCTATATCTATATCTATATATATATATATATATATATATATATATATATATTCTTGCATTGAATGTTTTTACAGGTTTTCGATCGGTGTCCACAATCCAATCCTCGGAATGGTAGAGTACTTGACTCTTTAGAACAACCTTAGACTTCATGATTTAGGGGGAAATCTGTTACATGTTATTTTGTCACCATGACATTTGACTATCCATATAGGTCTATCACTACCTATATTGTGCTCCCTTAGAAGTCAAAAAACCTAATATTCCTAAACCAAGTATTGGAATTGGAGAAAATCTAATTAAAACCCTTAAAAGTCTACCTCCACACTTTTCCTAGCCTTTTCCTGAGGGTTGGCGGATACTTGGTCTATAATTGTGGTAGCTTCCACATGCTCTACTACTAAAACCTACGGACCCCCATAAAAAGCCAATTAAAGGAAAAAGTAAGTTATAGAAGCATAACTGGTCAAATATTCTCCCAACTGGAAGCTTCTAGAGGCGCGATTAGTTTGAGCTTTATCCCTCCACTCATGGAGCTCTATCCCTCCAATCATGGAGCTTATCCCTTAGTCTATGGAGCTCAAATCCCTTCATGAGAGGAATCCATCACCCTCTTTATGGAACTAAAACTACCTCCATTTCCCTATAAATTGAGCTCATGTTTCAGTCTCAAGGCTAAACATACATGTTAAGTTGCTGAAGAAATTCTCAAGAGTGCATACTCTCTACACTAGTTGTTGTTAGCATGAGAATGATTACACCCTTATGTATATACGAATTCATGCTGGTATTTTGAGAGGAAGAATTTTCAAGCCGAAGTAGGAATGATTGTTTAGGACCTCAGGAGGAACTTGTACGACATCAAGGCATTAGGTTGTAAAGTTACTCTTTCATTCAAGATAATACATATGGACCTCTTTTTCTCATTGAGTTGTTCTTGTGCTTGTTGAATAATATCAATACTTAGACTCCTTGATCACTAAGTTGGATTAGATTTTCTTGATTATTATATGTTGCAGATGCTTTTAATTATTTTGTCTTGTCTTTGATTGCAGATTCTATTTACTGTAGAAGCCTATTTGGAATGACTGGATAAAATGCTGCATCGAAATTTGGATTTCAAGGTAGGGGCATGTCCTCTTTCTTTGTTTATAATAATTCTGAATTGCAAATAATCTAGAGAGAAAGATTTACAAATGGACATTTGTTTCTAGCTATTTGTAGAATACTAGGGAGATCGCTTTTGTCCGCAAGAGGTATTGATCCGTATAAAAATTTGAAAGCAGCTGCATTATTAGTAATGAGATTTTGTGGGTATCCAAATCTAGAAAGGATATTATTTTCAAGGAATGAGATAATGACAGAATCAATGGCTTGTCTAGAAGGATGGATTCTATTCACTTGGTAAAATAATCAGTGGCTGTCAAAATCCATTTATGCTGGGCCGAGGAGGGTGGGTGAATTTCACCAATGAAGTCTAAACCCCATTGATGAAATGACATTTCAGTTCAGATGGGTTTGAAGAGTAATGGTAGGATTTTATTTTTCCCTTCAAATATCTGGCATTTGTGAAAGTAGGTCACATACTTTCTTACATCTGCAAAAAGAGTGGGCCAATAGAAACCCGCCCTCAAAATTTTATCAGCAGTTGTCTTCTAATAAAGGTGTCCTCCACAATCATCTGCATGAAATTCTTGTATAACTTTATCAGCTTCATATTTCAATAAACAATTTAATAGTATGCCACCATGATCTTTCCAAAATAAAGCATTGTCTATGATACAATATTTCATTGCTTTTAACTTTAAAAATATACCTTTAGTTCTAGATAAACTAGGAGGAGTTTGTAAATTAAGTAAAACAAATATGATATCTACATATTAGGGTGAATCTAAAAAAGGTTCACTCATATGTGGAGTCACCATCTCTTCCTGATCATCTATTGCTATAATGGAATTTATATCTAAGGCTCTACAGTTGGATTCAACCATGAGTTTGGCTAAACCTTGGCCTTTAATCAATTTAGTAGGCTTAATTTCAATATCATATTCCAATATAGTGGCAATCCATTTGCCTCTCTTTCCACCAGGCCCATTCTGAGTCAGAATGTCCTTTACTATTGAATTTGGAACATATGCAATTATGTGTGAGTATAAAATATACACTCTGAAATCTTTAATAGCTTTCACTAAAGAAAGTGCTTGTTTTTCCATAATGTTGTACTTTAGTGTTGCATCTCTTAAGTATTTGCTGAAAAATGAAATGGGTTGTTCATAACCCTGCTCATTCTTTTTCAGCAAGACTGCCGCAATGTTATGTTCTGAAGCAAAAGAAAAAAATATAAAATCTTTTTGAAATCAAGACTTATTAGGACAGGTGTTTTAGTGAGTGCTTCTTTAATTGATTCAAAGGATTGCTTAGCCTCTACTGTCCATTTACGTGCTGAATCTTTCTTTAAAATGTTTTTTAATTCTCTAATTAATTATGCTAAATTAGAAATGAATCTTTTGAGAAAATTTATTTTACCTATGAATGCCTATAATTCATTGATATTTCTAGGATGACTAATGTTTAAAATGCCTTTATTCTAGCTGGATCTGTCCTAATTCCCTCTTTTGAGATTATGCGTCCTAAGATTTTACCTTCTTCATGTCCAAATAGTGTCTTTTTAGGATTCAAAGAAATACCAAATTTTCTACATTTAATGAAAACTCTTCTCAAATGATCTAGATGCTCATTATCTATTTTGGAAAATATTGTTATATCATCTAGATAAATGACTAGAAAATCATTAATTTCTTTGACAAAATATATGTCCATAGCTCTTTGGAATGTAGCTCCAACATTCATCAATCCAAAAAGCATTTTCACATACATGAAAGTATCCCATGAAGTGATAAAAGATGTATTTTCTTGATCCTATGGTTGGACTAGAATTTGATTATATCCAAAGAATCCATCTAGTAAAGAAAATCTAGATGAACCAACTACCCTCTGTAAAATATGATCCATTTTGGGGAGAGGATAGTTGTCTTTTAATGACACTTTGTTTAAATTTAGGAAATCAACAGAAAGTATGATTTCCCCTATTTTCTTCCTAGTGGGAACTAAGTTTGAGACCCAATCAAAATATCTAATTGGTGCTATGATTTGTGCTCCATACATCCTTTTTACTTCTTTTTCTAATCAAAGGCATAAGAAATGGATTAATTCTCCTAAGCTTTTGTTTAAAGGGTTTCTGGTCTTCTTTGATGGGTATTTTGTGTTGTATGATGCTGGTGTCATAAGACTTAAGGTCTTCATAACTCCAGGCAAAGACATCTTGAAATTCTTTAAACAAATTTATGTATTTCAACTTTTATTCTGGAGGTAATGCTTTGGATAATTTAATGAGCTTGGGTTTTTGTTATGTTTTAATATTACATTCTTCTATGTCTTATCTTAAGGGTTCCATTTTTGGTTTTCTAGCTACATCATTGGAATCAAAAAGATCTTCTAATGGGGCTAATCCCTTAGGAAAAAAAATATCTTTAATGTTCAAAATCTTTGATTCATCATTAGTCAATTCTTCTATTTCTAATGTTTCTAATTTATCTATTTCTACTTTAGTAAATTTAGTGGGTTCAATTTTAACTAAATCATTTACATCTAACTCACTATTTATTGTGTAATCTACTGTACAATCAATATCTATGTTACAATTTTGAAATTCTCCCTCAACATTCATAAAATTATAAATTTGAGAATATTGTAAAAATATCTGCCAATATTTCAAATTATCTGGTATAGTAGGCCTGTGTCTTACCTCTACAATATATTGATGATTGGGTTGGAAAGATAATCTACAGATGCGAGCAAAGGTAGCCAAGCTATGAGCTTGCATGTTTTGTTTTCTAGGAATAACGGAAAAGTCAGTTTCAAGAAAACAATTAATCAAATATAGAATGGTTTCTCTATATTGGCTCAATCTAGGATTATTCACAAGATACTATCCTTTAATTTGTTTTATGATTAATTCTGAGTATCCCAAGATATAAACTATTTTGGCTCCAAGTTTTCTTTCAATTTACAGTCCTAAGATTAATGCCTCATACTCTGCTATATTATTTGTGCATTTAAAGTTTAACCTAAAGGCATGACCTTCTGAATGATCACTCTCTAAGTTATAAATCCACAATCCTCCTCCTGCTCCTAGTCTGTTTACAGAACCATTGAAATCTAAGTGCCACATAGATTCATAAAAAATATTATCATTGTCAATTTCTTTATGTTTATGTTTTAATGCTGTGTTTTTATCTGTGCCAGTGTCTAAATTACATAAGATGAAAGAATCAATATCAGAATGTATGGAATAGATAGGATAATTCTGTAGTTTTTCAACACTACTGACCATGTATTTCATTAAAGTTTCTCTGTAAATATTTTTGGGCTGACCAGATACTGAAATTGTTGCATATGACATGTCTAACTGTAGTGATCCTTGCAGTTTTTCTCCCCATGAGCGAGATAATAACATTCCATACTTTGCAGGGATATCAAAAACTATAATATCCATGAAAATACTCTTAGCTGGGTATTGGACTAAACTGACGCAAAAGTATTTTATCAAGCCAAGACATTTAACTTTACTAGAATCACATGAGAAAAGATCTTTGTATGGTATGGTGATATCTAGGTTCAATGTTGGCCCATGATAACTTTTGGCATTAAATTGTGAGATGCTCCTGAATCTAGCATAACATTGTGTAAAATATTGTCATGAATACTCAAGCTAATGTAGAAAGGAGGAACACCATCTTCTTGATGTTTACCATTTACCTCAGGACCAAATAGTAATTCTGATTGGTCATCACTCAGATTAACATAATATTCTCCTTCACTTATGTTCAGAGTTTCAATCATTTAGGCTTTGTATAAATCATTTTTCACCAATTCTATTAAAGGAAATGGTATTTTTAATTTGGCTATTTAAGTTTGGATGTTAAATGGTACTTGAGTTTTTCCTAACATAATGATTTCTTCTTTACCAATTGTAGTTTGAGTGTTATCTTTTTTATCAAAAATTAGTATTTTGGTATGTGCTTCCACTGTCTTATTTTCAATTTTCTTATCTGGAACAGTTTGAGTGGAAGTTGTAGTTTTAACAGTATTTTAAGTTTCAGCATTAGCTAAAGTTTTAGCAACATTAGATTTTTGGGTATCAGTGGGTGTGATGTCTACAATATTTGGACTAGCTGCAATTTTTAGAGGGGAGGTTTTTTGAGTTTCTCTAGGGAGGATTTGTAACACCTTGGACACTGGAGCTTCTACTGTTTTCTTGGTCTGAGTTTGGACTGTTTTCTTAGTAGGACCTTCTGCGTTTTTCTTACTTCTAAGGTTATAATGCTTGTGAACTTCATTAATGGCAAATTCATAACCTTGTTTATAGTCAAAGGACTCTCTAGAATTTAACTGTGATTTTTGTAACATGTATAATTCCTATTTTTCTTGGGTAATAAAAATAGGATTATCATCATTTATCCCCATTAAGTTAATCTAAGTGTCATGGTCTTCATCATTTCATTGGGAACTCTCTGCATATTTTTCTTGGAAAGGTGGTCTAATCAATTGATCAGGTGATGTTTCTCTTGATTTACCAGTGTTGGGATTCTTCCTAAAGTTTGGGTTTCTTATGTGAGGAACTTGTTGTTGATTATCCCACTGTGGTTTTCTTTCCATATTTTCTAATCTATCCATTATTATTTCCATACTTTTTGTTAAAATTTCTATCCTAATGTCTTAGGTGGATGGTTATTCTTTAATGGTAACTCTTCTTTCATTTATCATCCTAGCTCTTTTTGCTAATAAGTTAGCTTCTACACTAACTGCATTAGTTTGCATCTGCTCTAAGGTTTCAGGGTTTCTTTCTCTTAGTTGGTATGACATATCAATTGTTAAACCCATCTAGAAATTTGATTAAGGCTAGATCCGATGGAGGTTTGATGTGTTTGGTCAATTTAGTGTGTCCTAAATTGCTGCATTTAATTGTCAATCCGGGAATCGTAAGCTGATGAAGTGCGGCGCACTATATGTGCAAGATAACCTCTTTCTTAACTTTTTGTCGTTTATGGTCTTTCTAAGGTGAAATGGAAATTCTAAAGTGAAAAACAAGCTTGGTTATAATTGTTCAAGGAAGTGATATCCCCTATAATGATTTACCAATCTCGAAACTTCAAAAGCAAATTGAAATTACAAAGACAAAAGAAAGTAAACTGCTGAAATGGAAAGTGCTGTTAATCTAATGAATCAAAACAAGAAACTAGTGAATATGAAAACTAAACTATTCTTGCTGCCAACTGAACAAAAAAGAAACTACGCTTATGGAAATTCAAAATTGAAATGAAAGAAATCTAAATCAGATTACATCAATTCATTTTCTGACCCTTCATCATTAGACCAGCTATGACTTGCGGAAGTAATCATAAACAACTTGTGTAACTGATATTTAATTTGCAGTAAGTAAACTAATACTAAACCATACACACATGATTCAATCCCTCGCCATCAGTCCAGCTGTGGCTTTCGGAGGCAATTGAAGATGCCATACATGATTCAATATATTTAAGTTTGCGGAAAAGAAACTAATACTAAACTACACACTTCATCATGCAGCCCCTCACCATCAGTCCAGCTGTGGCTTTCGGAGGAAACTGAAGACGCTATGAGCAGCTTAATATATCTAATTTTGCAGAAAGGAAACGAATACTAAACTACACATCTCATCATGCAGCCCCTCACCATCAGTCCAGCTGTGGCTTTCGGAGGTAGCTGAAGACACTATGAGTAGCTTAATATGTCTAATTTTAACTACTGAATCAGATAAACAAAACTGAAGTGCACAAAACAAAACTGAAGTTAAACAAAGACTATGAAAGAAAACTAGCAGCAGAATAATATCAGTTTCATATCATTAGCAAAAATACTATGAAAATGCCCCGGGCTGTCTACCTAAAACCTGCACAAGAAAACTGATCAGTATTTTAACAATCATAAAAACATAAAAGACATGAATGCAATGGAAATTACAGAAATGTATGAACAGAAATAAAACAACTATGAAATATGAACATGTAATGGGTTATGATACAATGACTGCTTAAAGAAATGAAATGAAAAATATATACATTAATACACAGAACCTCGGCTGAGCAGGGGCCCTCTACGCAGCTCTGGTATGATCTTCAAACACGAATTAAGTTATGAAACAGAGTTTTTCACATTAAAAAGAAAGTCATTTCAGGCTGGTGGTATTACGGCTCAAGGCAGCGTAATCACCACATAACAGAGTACGCACATCAACTTAACAGATATATCAACTAACAACTATCAACTCACATTCACTAACTCTACGTGCGTATGCATACGCTCTTTATAAAGCAATAAAATGTAACTGTCTCCTGAAGTTTATGATAGCAGCCAGCACGTAGACCACTAAGGCCACGGATATAGGAGTATGGCCATGTTGGAAAATGGATCTATGGAAGGTGGGCGCTTAAATTCAACTCCAGAACTTTGCACAGATGTCAATTAACCTCCGTAAGCTTGGAAACGACCGTATGGATGTTTCTATGCCACGAAACAGAGTCCAGCCGACATAGAACTCCACAGTTGACTTCCACGTGGATGGCTTTGACCGCGGCTTTCCTTGACGAATTTACTTGAACCAATAGGACACGAACCATGTCCTTGTCATTCCTAGCCCGCCCATGTGGCTCGTTTCCTTCGTTGACACCTGTAACATTGATTTCCACAAAATAGCTGCGGAAAGTTGCAGCGGCTGCGGAAAGTGACAAGTTTCCGCAGCTGTATGAACAAAATCTAAATCAAATAGAAAACACACAAACATAATTAAAAACCATGTTAGATACCCTTTTGCACATGATATTTGACAATTTTGGAGGTTTAGGTGAGTAAAAGAGATATGGAAAAGTGTATGGAAGAGAGACAAATTCGGGACTCAACATACCCCCACTGTGAAGGTGTTGCATGTCCTCATGCAACCAAAATTTTGACACTCTTTATTCAATTCATGTGCCTTGATACTTCAGCCAACACATCTAACCCCCTTCTCTTCTTCTTTGGTACTGCCATCATTCTGGGTTTCTTCATGAGGCACCTGAATTTGATATTCACAAGTGCTCTGCTCAAATTTTGGCATTTCCTTTTTAGCTTCTTATTTTTCTTTTGCCAAATACCCAAATGTAACATAGTATTGTCATGGATAATCTTGTCCAGTTTGCCTTGCTCTTTGAGTGTTTCATTTTTATTTTTGATATGCCGATTCAAAAGCTCAAGCTCAAAAATCTCCTTTTTTAATGACTGAACCAAGTTATCCTGCAATGTATGAGGCTGAATAGAAGAGGTGCTTGGACCTGTGGCTGCCTTCTCCAGGGATTCTATATAGTCATAGACCTCCTGCTGTTTGGGGTCTACTTCCGGTGTCTTTTTCATTGGATTGTCCTCAAAATGCTGCAAGGGAGAATTATGTTCAAAATTTGGCTGAGGAGAACTTTCATCAATATTTTGCCGAGAATAAGATGGAGTACGCTCATTGTCTGATTGGGAGTGAAAGGAGTCAGGTTCACTAACTGACTGAAATGGACTATGGTCAGTTGGAGACTGTTCAGATGTCTCTTCACCCAAATCAATGAAATGAGGACCTTTAATTTGTGTTTTTCTCAGTTTTCCCTTAAGCCTGCTGCTTCTCCTCACTTGCTGTGGTACATTACCCTTTTGTTCTTGTTTTCCGGTTTTTGCCTTTTTAGATAGAGATGACTGTTTTTGAAGAAAAATTAATCTCTCAGATAGAATTTGGTGATCTTCTTCTTCAGAAGAAGAAGTTTTATGGACAGCCTCAACAATTTCTTTCCCTTTTGATATTATTGGCTTCTTAATTTTGATTTCCTTCTTCTTCCTTTTTACCAATATCTCTTCTCTATCATTTTTCTTCATAGTAATAGTAGAAGTATCTTGGATTTCATCTACTGTTCTTTTCCTTCTACTTCTTTTTGCTGTGCTAGCTGCGGGAACTTCCTGGGTAGGAGCAACTTGGGTTTCAACATCCATTTTCTTTCTTCTACTCCTTCTAATTGGATTACCTTCAGGAATTTCCTGAGGTTCTTCAAAGAAGTTTTTAACTAAGAATTGTTCCCATGTATCTTTTCTTTCTTTTAGCTCCTTTTCAATCAAAATTTTTATAAGCCCATGATGATATAAATGAGGCTCTACATCTCCTAGGTGTTTTTGCACAGTCACAGCCATTTTCTTCAAGCTATTGAATAGGAAATATGGAAGATTGAGAGTTTGGTTTTCAAGGAAATTCATCAATATCCTAGTATGATACATGTACATAGAGCCAAAGCGGCCTTCACATGTGATAAATTTCTGAACAATGAGTAATAAATTGGCCCATTCATCTTTTATTGCATGCACTGGGATTCCTCTTTTGAAAACAGTGATATCCATACCTTGATTTCGGAGGATTGTTCTCCATGCCTCATCACCGATACTTTTGTTTTTGAACCACCGTTCTCCTTCCTGAAGAAGCTCTGTTGCTGCTGCTATTGATGCTTCATTAACCAAAAATTTGAGGTCTCCCACTTCTGCTTCCGAGCCATCAAATGATCTTGCAAACGCTTTGGTAACTTCTCTGTGGTAACCCCGGAATTTCTGAATAAAACGCAGCCATTTAGCTTTTCTCAACATCTCTTTTGCTTGTAGAAATCCCTCTATGAACTTCGGTCCTTCCGGCTCTGCCCTTAATATTTTTCCCGTTTTACTTCCCTGTGCTTCACAGCTTGCCTCTGTGAGGGTTTTAAGCGGAAGTGGAACGATGGAATACACGGAGTCGAGCACAATGCTGTGGGGATGTTATCACAAAACGGAAATGAGCACCATACACAGAATGGAATAAGACTGTGGGTGAATATACGAGAATGAGAGTGAGTAAGAGGAACGGAATGGAGTGAAACTAGGAATGAGAATGAGTAGAGTGAGGTTTTGTAAACACGACAGAGAAACGACAAAGAAGTTAACAAAGCATAATGCATTCAGCCGTATTTTGAATTTTTGGTGGTTGTGTCATAAATATGAACACGTTTCAATCAATGATTATGGAGTTATGCGGCTTGTAAGAGTCCTTTGTCAACTCAAATACGTATCATTATCTTCGGTGGGCTATTTGAACATGAGTAAGAGTCGGAATTTCAATAATGAAGCCGTTTGTGAATAAATGCAAGAGTATAACATAGAGATCGTGGAAGGTTACGGACTGTCAATATAATCATTGCGCGTTATGGGTAGAGCTCATAGTTTAGAATTACATAAAAATGTGTCTTTTATACTATTTGAAATAAACTTTATTCATACCTTTGGAATCCTTGCTTTTTCCCTTGGTCTTCAACTGATTGATCTTCATTAGTGTCTTGAATGTCCCATTGATCCTCTCCTGCATTTTATTTCATGATTTTATGAAAACAACAACTAACTGTACATTCTTTTTGAAAATAGAGTAGTAGCAGCTGCGGAATCTGCTTCTGGCTGCGGAAACTGGAGTCAGCTGCAGAAACAGCTGTCAGCGGCGGAAACTGACACAGCTATTACTTGGCTGAAATAGAAATGAACAAATGACAAATGACCAGATGGAAATGGTCATAAAAATATTTTTATTGATGGAATGGATGAGATGAAGTGGAATGAAGTGAAATGAAATGAAATGAAATGAAATGAAATGAAATGAAGTGAAATGAAATGGAGTGGGTGGTGAGATAAAATGAAATAAAAGACAGAAATTTTTTTTTTGGAAAATATAGAGTGTCAGGTGTCCCTGATTTTCACCCCATATTTTCTGTATAAGACTGCCAATCGATGATTGGTTTTCAGGCTTATACCATTTTTTTTTCTTTTTTTTTTTTTCTCTTTTTTTTCTTTTTTTTTTTTCTTTTTTTTTTTTAACTTGAAAAACAAAAACTAGCTTGGTAGAGAAGAAGGATTCTTCTGTACCAGCCTGATTGCAGAACTTTCTTGAAACAACTTGACAAAATCCTCTTTAGAGAGTGGCTTATGATAAACTTTCAATCTATGGCCATTCACTAAAAGAGGAGTTTGAAAATCATCAATGGTCTTGATTCTTACAGCTCCATTGTTAAAGACCTTGTCAATCTCATATGGCCCAAGCCAATGAGTCTGAAATTTCCCTTGAAAGTCTTTAAACTTGGAGTCAAATAACAATGTCCAATCTCCTTCTTGAAACTTCTTCTCTTTGATATATTTGTCATGCCACTTAGTTCTTTGATATTGAACTAGATCGGTTCTTAGAATTGCTTCTTGTCTGATCTCATCTAGCTCATTCAATTGCTCCATTCTATGCTTTTGAGCTTCTGATAAGTCCATTCCCAACTGAACTGCTATCTTGAAGGTCTGGACTTGGAACTCAATGGGGAACAAGACTTCTTTCCCATAAACAAGTTCATAGGATGAACACCTCTGCTGTATCTTACAGTTCCAGGGGCCCATATACTTCTGAAGTCATCTCCATCCTCTTGCATGAACAGTTTTGTGAGTTGATATTTTCAAGAACTTGAATAGACCACTTAGACCATTGTTGTGGATACAGGAGTAGATTTTCTGCATGATTTTGTATTCAATGGGCCCTCTCCACCATCACTGATGTTGAATAAATTATTCCATCCCATACTTTTGGAACACTGTGTTTATAAAATACCTCATGCAAGAAAACGAAATGAACTGAATTTTCAAAGATGGAACAATGCTTTAGCTTCTATCCATTTAGTAACATAATCAGTGCAAACCAATATATACTTCTTTTGCTTCGATGGTGGATTAATCGGTCCAATGAAATCTAAAGCCCATTTTTCAAAGGGTTCAATGAGTACCTGTGTTTGCTGTGGCATTTCATTTGAAAGGGTAGGTTTCCCTACTCTTTGGCAGCTATCACACCTTTTGACATATTGTTTTGCATCTTTGAAGAGAGAAGGCCAATAATATCCCAAGGAAAGGATTTTATAGGCCGTCCTTTTTCCGCAAAGTGTCCGCCGCATGGTTCATCATGACATGCCTTAAGAATATCAGGCATTTCATCTTCCCTGACACATCTTCTGATCACAAGATCTGGCCCTGTTTTAAACAATTCGTTAGAAATCCACGAATATCTTGAACTCTCCTGAATAATCTTTCGTTTTTCTCTTGGAAATAAATGTGAAGGTAGTTTCCCTGTAACCAAATAGTTAGCAATATCTGCATACCAAGGGGTCTTAATAGTTACCGCAAACAAATATTCATCAGGAAACTTATCTTCTACAGGAGAATCTTCTTTAGTATTCTGAATCCTAGACAAGAAATCAGCTACTGTATTCTGTTTTCCTGGTCTATCCAACACAGTAATATTGAATTCTTGAAAAAGTAAAAGCCATCTTGTCACTCTGCCATTAGTAACAGGTTTGTTCATTAAATATCTAATTGCAGAATGGTCAGTATGAATAAAAGTTTCATAGCCTGTTATGTAATGTCTAAATTTATTAATTGCATGAACAACAACTAAAAAATCTTTTTCAGTCACAGTATAGTTCAACTCTGTGGGAGTCAAATTTTTACTGGTATAATAAATGGCATAAGGAACTAAATATTTTTGACCCAACACAGCTCCTAGAGCTGTATCTGAAGTATCCGTAGAAATATGGAAAGGGAGTTTCCAATTTGGTCCTCTTAAGATAGGTGCTTCAGATATTCTTGTTTTCAAAGTTTCAAAAGCTGATTGACAATCAGGATCCCATTTAAATTCACAGTCTTTTGTAAGCAATTTGAAGAGTGGAGATGTTATTTTAGTGAAGTTTTCTATAAATCTTCTATAGTAACCAGTAAATCCTAGAAAACTTCTAACATCTCTTTGACAATTTGGAATAGGCAACTTGGAGATGACTTCAACTTTTGATCTATCAACTTTAATTCCATCTCCTCAAATATGATGTCCTAAAACAATCCCTTCAGTAAACATCATAAAGCATTTTTCATGGCTTAATGAAAGGTTTGTTTCTTTACATCTTATGAGAACTTTTTCAAAATTTTCTAATGCCTCTTCAAATGAATTACCATAAACTGTAAAATCATCCATATAAACCTCTACACAATCATGGATTAGATCAGAAAAATTCCTAGTACTGCTCTTTGGAATGTTGCGGGTGCATTACATAACCCAAAAGGAAGCACTCGGTAGGCAAAAGTTCCCCATGGACAAGTAAATGTGGTCTTATCTTGATCTTCAAGTGCTACCTGAATTTGATTATAGCCACTAAAACCATCCAAAAATGAAAAGTACTTTTTACCTGCTAATGTATCTAATACCCGATCAATAAAAGGCAAAGGAAAGTGATCCTTCAAAGTTGCTTTGTTCAACTCCCTGTAATCAATGCATACTCTCCATTTACCATTCTTTTTAGGTACTATAACTAAAGGAGAAACCCATCGGCTATCTGAAATTGGATAAATGAAGTTTACATTGAGAAGTTTTTGGAGCTCTTCTTTCACTATCTCCCTAAGATTTGGATTCATCCTTCTTTGAGGTTGTCTGATTGGTCTACCGTTTTCCTCAATATAGATATGATGGATGCAAGTCTTAGGATCAATACCCTTCATGTCAGTATACTCCCATGCAAATGCAGTAGAATGTTTTTGCAAGATTCTGGTTAGTTCTTCCTGTTGTGACTTCTCCAGATGTTTGTTGATATTTAATGTCTTTTCTGGAAAAATCTCAAAAACAGAATTACCAAATTCTTCCATAGAGTAAAGAGACATTTGTCTTGATGATAAATATTCTATGTCAGATTCCAACTGAAATTGTGTGGGGTCATATTCTGAAGTTACTTCAAAATTTTCTAATGTGTTCAGAATTTGACTATCCTCACCAATCTCAGAAATGGTAAAGACAGGTTGTATAGTGTTCTCATCATCGACCCATTCATTGTCTCCTATTTCTGTAATTGCTCTTGCGGGAGGATACAAATTGAATTTCTTTGTCGAATTACCATTAGAAATGTACATGTATCCAGATCTACAACTAATAAAAGCATCAGCTGTGGCCAGCCAAGGTCTTCCTAAGATAATTGGATGTCCTCCTAGATTACTTTTGGGAGTCAAAATCATAAAGTCTACTGGATATTCCCAAGAATCTAAGGAGACTGAAATATCTTCTAATACACCATCCGGTTTAATAACCGATCGATCTGCAAGTTGCAATAAAGTAGGTGTAAAAAGAAGGTTAGGAAGTTTTAACTGTTCCATAGTCTGTCTACTCATAATGTTGATAGCAGCCCCTAAGTCAATCAATGTTTTTGGAATTTCTATCCCATTTATATGTGTCTTGACAATTGGACTTCCAGGATCTACATACTTCTGCATGGCAATTTTTCCCATCATAATGTCTGCAATCTTTCCTACCAGGTGGATTCTTCTTGTGTCCTTTAGCTTTCTTCCCGGTCTTTTGAAACTCAACTCCTTTATGGTTTTTGCTAGAATAGGAATTTCTCGAATGGCTTGTAGCAATGGAATCTTGATACAAACATTCTTCAATTCATCTAGAAAGTCATAGTTAGGCAACAAAATTTGTTTTTCCACCCCCTTATCAATTTGTAGTCTTTCCGGAAAAGGAGGTGTAGATGAAGATATAGGTTGCTCAACTATAGGAGTTGTGGATGCTAGCTTTTCTTTTTCTTTTTGAATTTTTGAATTTTGAAGAGATTCTTCCTCAGAACCCTTATTGACTTGAAGAGAGTCCTCCTCAGAGGTATCTTGCTCTTGAATGTCTATAGAAGGTTTTCTAAAACTCTACCAGATCTGAGTTGTACATCGTTGAGAGGAACAATCATATAGGTAGGAAATTGTTGTCCTTCTACCATATAAGTAGTTTGAGGATTCTTATTGTTAGGATTTGGCAATGGCTGAGCTGGAAGTTGATTTGTCTTCTGTTGGTATGGGAGCATGAGTTTAGGATTTGTATTTTGTTGAGAAGGTTGATGTTGTGGAAATGGCAATGAAAGTTGTTGTGGATTTTGGCTTGGAAATTGTGGAGCTTGTTGGTTTTGAAAAGATGGAGGATATTGATAAAATTGAGCAAATCTCCCATACGGATTTTGCATTCCTTGTACCCATGGCTGATATGAGTTTTGATGTTGGGGCCAAGGTTGTTGCCAAGGAGTCCAATTTGGTGGGGTTTGAAGATTCATAGGGTTATTAAACCCTTGAGATTGTTGTCCCCGCCAAGGTCTCCTTGCGACAAAACAGAGAGATTCTATTGAATTTGGATCTTCTTGAAAAACAACTTTGAGTCCAGGGATTGAAGGACAATCCTTGATCTCATGATTTTCTAAGCAAATCATACATGTTTCTACAACTTTTGCATCCAAGGGACATTCCCTTAAAGCATGTTTCTTTCTACATTTCGGACAAAAGATGGCTAAAGCATCTGTTTCTGCTTTCTGCTTGTTTTGGATTTTAAGGGTGTCTAGTTGTTCACTAAGACCCCCTAAGATATCAGTTTTAAACTCATCAAGCATATTACCAATCTCCGCCCTACTTACTGATCCAGTTGCAGATTTGTTAGCCCTAATAAGAGAAGAATCCCTAGGCCCTTTTCCAGTTTTAGATCTTCCCCTTGAGAATTGGATACATAGTTCTGTTATAACATGAAATGGGAGTTGAGAAATGTCTCCTTTACCCATCATGTTTAAAATGTCTATCCATTCATCTCTAATGGCTTTTAATAGGAGGGCTTTCAAGGTTTCCTTATCTAAGTTGCTCATCTTTGCTCTTTTCAAGTTGTATTGAAATCTTTCAATTAAGTCTTCCAAATTTTCATCTTCTTTTTGCATCATTTTGAATACCTCATCCTTGTGATTGGTGGGTATACAATAGTCCAAGTATCTATCCAAAAATGTTTGTTTCATATCATTCCAAGTCCTGATAGATTGAGTGGCTAATCCCATGAACCATTTCAAAGCAGATCCCTTCAAGGTTGAAGGAAATAGATTGAGTTTTTGAGAATCTTCCATATAGTCATAAGTTCGGCACACTACTTCAAACTCAAACAGAAATGTTTCAGGATCTTCACTTCGTAATCCATAAAAGTTAGGAAGAACAGATGGTGAAATATTTTTCATTGTTGCATGAGTTTCCTCATCAACTATAGGGAATCCAAGAAAATCGTCCCTATTTCTACCATTATTTCCTTCACCATTGTTATCTTCATTATCTCCTCCTCCTCTACCTCCACCCCTATTTATTACTTCCTCTGCCATGATAGTTTCTTTAGAGTCCTTATAGTCCTCTAGTTCTTCTATCAAGGAAGGATGAGAGAAAGTTTCTTTGTTTTCTAAGTAGGCTTTAGTAAGTGGTGTAGGAGAATCCTCTAATTCAGCTGTTCTTTGGCTTCCAAAAATCTTAAGGCTAGGGGTAGATGATGGTGAATCTAGTCTATGCCTTGAAGAAGATGGAGTTGTGAAAATCGAACTCTTGGCTTTAGCTATAAACCTTCCCCTAGAATCTCTTGCTCTATGCATGTCATTTTTTTATATTTTTTAATAAAAGTTGGGCTAATAATTCTCTTTCTGATCTTCCAGATCACACTAGGTGCAAGAAGAGAGCATACTTAAGAAATTACTAAACTAATAACTCTCTTTTCTGATCCTCCAGATCACACTAGGTGCAAGAGGAGAGCATACTTCAAGAAGTTATCAAGTTTTCCCTTCTTTTATGATTTTATGTTTTTTTTTTTAAGAAATTGGCTACCTAGTTACACTTCCCCCGCAACGGCGCCAAAATGTTTGGTCAATTTAGTGTGTCCTAAATTGCTGCATTTAATTGTCAATCCGGGAATCGTAAGCTGATGAAGTGCGGTGCACTATATGTGCAAGATAACCTCTTTCTTAACTTTTTGTCGTTTATGGTCTTTCTAAGGTGAAATGGAAATTCTAAAGTGAAAAACAAGTTTGGTTATAATTGTTCAAGGAAGTGATATTCCCTATAATGATTTACCAATCTCGAAACTTTAAAAGCAAATTGAAATTACAAATGACAAAAGAAAGTAAACTGCTGAAATGGAAAGTGCTGTTAATCTAATGAATCAAAACAAGAAACTAGTGAATATGAAAACTAAACTATTCTTGCCGCCAACTGAACACAAAAGAAACTACGCTTATGGAAATTCAAAATTGCAATGAAAGAAATCTAAATCAGATTACATCAATTCATTTTCTGACCCTTCATCATTAGACTAGCTATGACTTGCGGAAGTAATCATAAACAACTTGTGTAACTGATATTTAATTTGCAGAAAGTAAACTAATACTAAACCATACACACATGATTCAATCCTTCGCCATCAGTCCAGCTGTGGCTTTCGGAGGCAATTGAAGATGTCATACATGATTCAATATATCTAAGTTTGCGGAAAAGAAACTAATACTAAACTACACACTTCATCATGCAGCCCCTCACCATCAGTCCAGCTGTGGCTTTCGGAGGAAACCGAAGACGCTATGAGCAGCTTAATATATCTAATTTTGCAGAAAGGAAACTAATACTAAACTACACATCTCATCATGCAGCCCCTCACCATCAGTCCAGCTGTGGCTTTCGGAGGTAGCTGAAGACACTATGAGTAGCTTAATATGTCTAATTTTAACTACCGAATCAGATAAACAAAACTGAAGTGCACAAAACAAAACTGAAGTTAAACAAAGACTGTGAAAGAAAACTAGCAGCAGAATAATATCAGTTTCATATCATTAGCAAAAATACTATGAAAATGCCCCGGGCTGTCTACCTAAAACCTGCACAAGAAAACTGATCAGTGATTTAACAATCATAAAAACATAAAAGACAGGAATGCAATGAAAATTACAGAAATGTATGAACAGAAATAAAACAACTATGAAATATGAACATGTAATGAGTTATGATACAATGACTGCTTAAAGAAATGAAATGAAAAATATATACATTAATACACAGAACCTCGGCTGAGCAGGGGCCCTCTACGCAGCTCCGGTATGATCTTCAAACACGAATTAAGTTATGAAACAGAGTTTTTCACATTAAAAAGAAAGTCATTACAGGCTGGTGGTATTACGGCTCAAGGCAGCGTAATCACCACATAACAGAGTACGCACATCAACTTAACAGATATATCAACTAACAACTATCAACTCACATTCACTAACTCTACGTGCATATGCAAACGCTCTTTATAAAGCAATAAAATGTAACTGTCTCCTGAAGTTTATGATAGAAGCCAGCACGTAGACCACTAAGGCCACGGATTTAGGAGTATGGCCATGTTGGAAAACGGATCTATGGAAGGTGGGCGCTTAAATTCAACTCCAGAACTTTGCACATATGTCAATTAACCTCCGTAAGCTTGGAAACGGCCGTATGGATGTTTCTATGCCACGAAACAGAGTCCAGCCGACATAGAACTCCACAGTTGACTTCCACGTGGATGGCTTTGACCGCGGCTTTCCTTGACGAATTTACTTGAACCAATAGGACATGAACCATGTCCTTGTCATTCCTAGCCTGCCCATGTGGCTCATTTCCTTCGTTGACACATGTAACATTGATTTCCACAAAATAGCTGCGGAAAGTTGCAGCGGCTGCGGAAAGTGACAAGTTTCCGCAGCTGTATGAACAAAATCTAAATCAAATAGAAAACACACAAACATAATTAAAAACCATGTTAGATACCCTTTTGCACATGATATTTGACAATTTTGGAGGTTTAGGTGAGTGAAAGAGATATGGAAAAGTGTATGGAAGAGAGACAAATTCGGGACTCAACATGATGTTTGCGGGGATTGCATTATAAATACTGTTAAACCTAGTACAATAATCCTCAACTGATTCATTAGGAGCTCTTCTAATGTTTTCATATTCATATAATATTTGTAAAGGGTTTTTCTTTCTTTCCCATCTATTAATAAACATTATATGGAAAGAAGCTAAATCAACAATACTACCAGCAGGTAAAGATTTAAACCATTTCTTTACATCTCCTACTACTGTTTGAGCAAACAATCTCATTTGAGCATCCTCTTCATCAATTTCATGTAATTCAAAGTAATTAGTCATTTTGTTTACATGTTGTTGAGATGTGTATTGACTTGCACCATCAAATTAAAAGATTTTACTTTGGTAGTCTTGGGGCATGTCATGTAATTGAGATGGTAAGACCAAAGGGGAATATCTAGCTTCCATGGCTAAGATGCTAGCTTAACTAGGACGTAAATTTGTAGTGCCGAGGGATGGACCTGAACTTGAAGATGGACCTAAAATTGTAGATGGACTTGAACTTGTAGATGGACCTGAACTTAAAGATGGACCTGAACTTGAAGTGCTTGGAAATGAACTTGAAGTGATTGCAGATGAACTTGGAATGCTAGAAGAAGGGAATAAAACTCTAGGTTGAAGAGGAAGTTTTGGGATGAATGGATCTGTGGAATAAACTTGGATGGATATTCATTAGGGGAATTTTGAGGTCTAAAATGGGCCTCCTAAGGAAATAATAAAATAATAGCTAAACCAATAAAATAATATTAATGAATTTGAAATTCACTTTTTGCACCAAAATCAATGTAATCATGGTTAAATTCAATTCAAAAGTTGTACTAAAATAAAAATAATAAAAAAATTGTATTGATGTGACTATAAATAAGAATGATATTTTCAAGAAAAAGTCATTAGCATTACACAACTAATGCATTTGTCCTTTGCAGTTAACTAACTTAATATATATATAAATATAAATTCATAAATTCTTAATTATAGAATAAACTATTAATTAAAAGCTATATTATTTAAATGATAGAATAACATGTAATTAATATACTATATAAAAATAATATAATATAATATATTGTCTTATGTATGAATTTTATATTACATATTGAATTGATTTTATTTATAAATAAATATTTGAAAATATATAAATATAATATTTATTGAAAAGTGTGTAAATACATGAATATTGGGTAGGGATATGCATTGTTTCTTTCAAAAAATTTGAAATGACAATAATAATATTTTATTCAAAAAGTGTGAAATGACATTTATTATGAATACTTTACTTTGTGACTTTAAAATTACTTAGACCACTATTGTGGTTAACCATGAGTTTTTATCCACCATTGAGAAGGTGACAAGTAAGTACCTTTAACTCAAACAATGTGACCTCAACCATTAGGGATGATGCCATCCCCTAAAATGTGTTTGGTTCTCATAAAATGAATTTTGATTGTACATTTTCCTTCGGAGGCCCATTTAGACCTCAAAATTCCCCTAATGATAGATGAGGTGATACTATATAAATCTATGTTTACAGTTTCAGAAGGAATGGTAGAAGGCTTAGGGGTAAAAGCAGATAAAGCAGCTAATTCAACAGGATGTTGTAAATAGGCTTCATCAATATCCTTAATCAAAGTTGCAGTCAAAGCATGAAGTTTATCAAAACTTTTTAGAGCTTGTTGATATGAATCAAGTGAAATAGTTTCCTTCTATTCTTCATTAAATTGAATGAAATTAGGATCTATTACACTATCATAGATTGAATTTTCAGATTTAGTTCTAAATAAAGAGTGTTCAAATGATAAATCAAAGTTGACATCTTGTATACTTGATAATTATTTAGGGAGTGAATTTGATTTAATTAATTGATTAATATTCCTTAGACTTTCTACTTTTTTGGTTTTTCTTACAATTCTGTCAGGATCATCAACGATTATAGTAGGGTTTGGATCAGGATGAGACTTGGTATAGTATATTCTTTTAGGAGTCAGAATTTTACTTTTCAATGAAAAATGTTTTAACAACCCTAAAACAACCTAAGGTGAAAAGATGAGGAAAAGTATTTGCTTTAAGGTTTATTTTAAACTAAGGACTGATTTCCCCAGTATGGTCACCAATATGTTTTCACTCCAATAATTCCTAGGGTTGTTATGCTTTTTGTTTAAATAAATATTAGAGGTAAGTATCAACCAAATTTTGAGATCAGGATCTAGCCTTCCTAATGCTCAGAGAGGGCTCTCTCTTTATGATTTAACTTTGTTTTTTAAATTGATTTTAGGCTAGTTATGTGATATTGATTTGGTTTGATTTAATTTATTTGGTGGAATTACTATTTTAGATGGATAACTGTCTGTCTATTTTCCATTGGGCTATGGAGTCAATGTATCAAGAAAACATGACAGAATCAAGTTCTAAAGGAAGTGTTCACAGGGCAAGGTAGTTGAGTAACATCAAATATTTTAGGCTGGATGGTGAAGCGGTTTATGTAGGTTTTAACCCTGAACAGAAATTATCTACACACGAATCTTATAACAGAAAAATAAACAATTGCGAGAGCATAAAACATAAAACAGATAAACACAGAGATTTTCCCCTGGATCCCAAATCGGGACGACCAGCTTGATTTTTCATTATTTTCCTTTTAGTGTTACAACACATATATATACATGTCGGAGCATACATAAACCCCAATCCATTAACCCTGGATTAGAACATAACCGTAGTTCCCTTGACCGGATCTACAAAAATACCAGGGGCCGAAAACCATCGAACCCCAAAACCATGTGCAAAACCATGCACAAAACCATGGGCGGATCCGCTTATGAGTGGGTCCGCACAAAAAACAAATTTTGGCCGGGGCGCTGCCCCGGACCCCAACGGTGGGGACTGCTTCGCCCCTCGTGACCCCCCAGCTACGCCCGACGCAACATACAGCGCGTGGGGATAATCGTGGAAAGAATATAACACATACCCAACATTCTCCCACTTGTTGTTTTCTTTCCACAGGGGGCCACAGGAGAGCTTAGTCATTGGCCCAATTCTTCAACACCCATCGTTTCTCTACACCAAGAGAACTTCTGAGTGCTCACAGACTTCGTCAATGCATCTGCAACATTCTTCAAAGTGTCCACCTTTACCAGCAACACCCTTTTAGCCTCAACCATATCTCTAACAAAGTGATATTGAACATCAATGTGCTTTGGCTTTGAATGATAAGCAGGGTTCTTAGCCAAGAAAATTGCACTTTGGCTATCACAGTCTATCCTTATAGCTTGCTGTACCAACCCCATACTTGAACACAATCTTTGCAACCAACCTGCTTCCTTGCTTGCATGAGTGGCTGCTATGTATTCTGCCTCTGTAGTTGAAAGAGCCACTACAGACTGTCTTTTACTCATCCAACTGACTGCTCCTCCAAATAGGCTAAACACATACCCACTTGTAGATCTTCTTTGGTCCAGATCTCCAGCCCAGTCTGCATCAACAAAACCATGAATGTCCAACATTCTTTCCAATCCTGGTCTTCCCTGGTAGCACAAGCCATAATCACTAGTGCCACGTAAATATCTGAAAACCCGCTTCACTGTTGTCCAATGCTCCTTCCCCGGGTTTGACATAAACCTGCTCAATACTCCCACTGCATGTGCAATGTCTGGTCTAGTACAGACCATTGCATACATCAGGCTACCCACTGCACTTGCATATGGAACACGGGACATATACTCCTCTTCTTCTTGTGTCTTGGGACACTGTTCAGTAGACAGCTTTACACCTACAGGAATAGGAACCTTCACCGATTTACTATCCTGCATATTGAACCTCTGCAATATAGTCTCGACATACTTCCTCTGGTTTAACCAGAGCTTCCTCTTTGCCCGATCTCTTTTAATTTCCATGCCCAAAATATAGTTTGCAGCACCAAGATCCTTCATGTCGAATTTGGAGAAAAGTTGGGTCTTCAAATCTTGGATAATTTCTTTGTCATTTCCAATCAACAACATATCATCCACATACAAGACCAAATAAATAACACGGTCACCAATTAATTTGAAATAAACACATTGATCCTCCTTGCTTCTGGTGAAGCCAAGTCCCCGTATATAGGTATCAAATTTCTGATACCACATCCTTGGTGACTGTTTTAACCCATACAGAGACTTCTTCAACCTGCATACCAGTTCTTTCTTACCCTTCACCATAAAGCCTTCAAGTTGCTTCATGTAGATCTCCTCTTCTAGATCCCCGTGAAGAAATGTTGTCTTCACATCCATCCGTTCTATCTCAAAATCAAATGTAGCAGCAACAGATAAAAGTAATCTAATAGAAGTAACTTTGGCAACAGGAGAAAAAATATCACCAAAATCAATTCCCAGCACCTGGGAATAACCTTTCGCTACCAATCGAGCTTTGTATTTCTCCACCTTGCCTTCTACATTCATCTTCTTCTTAAACACCCATTTGCTCCCAATGGGCTTCCTTCCAGCCAGCAACTCCACCAGATCCCATGCATCGTTTTTGTGCAAGGATGCCATTTCATCAACCATGGCCTCCTTCCAGAGTTTTCCATCCTCTGAATCTACTGCCTCCCTGACAGTTCCGGGTTCATCATCAGTTATAGTTAAGGCAAAACCTGAACAGAAAGCAGATGGACTATACCTTTCTGGTTGCCTTCTTTCCCGAACTGATCTTCTCAAAGCTGGAGTTTGTGGCTCTTCATCTTCTGAGTTTTCTTCTGTTGTAGAGTCCGATTCATCCTCCTTTAGCTCAAACTATATCTTCTCAGGTTCCTTTGGTAGGACTTCATGTTTAACAACATCTTTCACTTCTCTAAACACCACATCTCGGCTGTACACAACCTTCCTTGTTTCTGGGTTCCAAAGCTTGTAACCCTTTAAACCATCCTTATACCCAATAAAGATGCACTTTTCAAATTTATTATCCAACTTGGTCCTTTTCTCCTTTGGAACATGTACATATGCATCACATCCAAATACCCTTAGATGTGAAAGAGAGGGTTTCTTACCACTCCATACCTCATGTGGGGTCTTATCCTCCAACGCTGATGAAGGTGATCTGTTAACTAAGTAACATGCAGTCTCCACTGCCTCTGCCCAGAATTCTTGTCCTAACCCGGTACCACTGAGCATGCTTCTTGCCTTTTCCATCAATGTTCTATTCATTCTTTCTGCAACTCCATTTTGCTGAGGTGTGTATGGAGTAGTCTTCTATCGTGCTATACCACACTTCTTACAGAACTCTTCAAATTCCTTATTGCAAAACTACCCACCATTATCTGTCCTCAATGCCTTTATCTGCTTCTCTGTCTGGTTTTCCACCAGAGCCTTAAATTCTTTAAATTTGTCGAAGACTTCAGATTTCTTCCTCAAGAAATATATCCATGTATTCCTTGAGAAGTCATCTATGAATGAAACATAGTACACAGACTTTCCCAGTGATGGAACTGACACAGGCCCAAACACATCACTGTGCACAAGTTCTAATATCCTGTTTGCCCTCTTAGCACCAGGAGGAAAACTCACCCGATTCTGCTTCCCATATACACAATGTTCACAGAAATCGAAATCCAGAGAACAATTAGACATACCTTCTACCATACCATTTCTGTGCAGTATCTGAAGGCCCTTCTCTCCAATATGTCCAAGCCTTTGATGACATAGCATGGTCTTTTCTCCAGAGACAGCTAGGCTTTCCACTCCACTTTCAGGAACCATAGAACTGTTACACCCATCAATAACAGTGCTACCTTGTAGCTTGTACAGAGTTCCAGTCCGAACTCCCCGCATTAATACCAGTGCTCCCCGAACCATCTTGCATGCATCTTTCTCGAACACTGTTTTTACACCTGCATCATCCATCTTGCTTACAGAAATCAGATTTCTGGCCAATGCAGGAATATGCAGAACACCAGGAAGTGTTCTAATCCTTCCACCTTGCAGCTTCATCTTGACCTTTCCACGTCCGACGATTCTGGCCTTCCTATCATCCCCTAGAAGACATCACCACCATCATATTTCTCATACTTGCAGAACCAATCCCTATGGGGAGTGAAGTGAAAGGATGCACCTGAGTCAATCAACCATGACTCATGATCTACATGTGTATTTGAAGAAGAAGCCAAATACAATCCCCACCTTCATCCGAGGTGGTTTTTGCCTCTGCAGAAGGAGCTTCATCAGATCCCTTTCCTTTCTCAGGAGCTTTAGATCTGCATTCCTTTTTGTAGTGCCCTTCCTTTTCGCATTTCCAGCACACCTTTACAAACTTTCCAGGAGATTTAGATCTCCCTCTAGATTTAGATCTCCCACTCGAAACCTTATTCTTGTTTCTGTTCTGGGACCTTCCTCATATAGATAAGGCATCTCCATTCTGACCCTCCATATTTCTCCGTCTCATTTCCTCCGACAGCAAGGCTGAGACAATGTCATCAAAATTCAAGGTAGTTGTATTGTTACCTATTGCAATAACCAGACTGTCCCACGAGTCTGGTAGAGAGCACAACAAATTGATGCACTTATCTTCATCTGAGATTTTAATATCAACAGATGACAGCTGACTTACCACAGTATTGAAGGCGTTCAGATGCTCTGTCACCGAGTCTCCATCCTTCATCCTCAGGTTATACATCTTTTTCCGCAGGAACAACTTATTCACCAGAGACTTAGATTGGTACAAAGTCCCAAGTTTTTCCCACAAATTCTTCGTCGTAGCTTCCCCAGATACATTCAACAATACTGAATCTGAGACACACAAACGTATTGTGCTCTTAGCCTTCCGATCCAGTTTCTTCCAGTCTTCATCTGACATTTCCGTTGGTTTAGTACCTGGATCTACCGCGATCCACTGATCTTTATCCACCAGTAGATCCTCCATCTGAGTCATAACTAAAAGCCTCTACCATTAAATTTCACATCTCTCTATCTTCCCCGCCGGCTTCTATTATCTTTCACCTGTAGAACGATCCTATACCTCCACCGTTATAGGTTCACGATGTGCCCGAGCAAAAATCCCTCAACAACAAAGGAATCCCCTTGAAGCCGAAACACCTCTGATACCAAATTTAGGTTTTAACCCTGAACATAAATTATCTACACACGAATCTTATAACAGAAAAATAAACAATTGCGAGAGCATAAAACATAAAACAGATAAACACAAAGATTTTCCCCTGGATCCCAAATCGGGACGACCAGCTTGATTTTTCATTATATTCCTTTTAGTGTTACAACACATATATATACATGCCGAAGCATACATAAACCCCAATCCATTAACCCTGGATTAGAACATAACCGTAGCTCCCTTGACCGGATCTACAAAATACTGTAGGCCGAAAACCATCGAACCTCAAAACTATGTGCAAAAACCATGCACAAACCATGGGGGTATCCGCTATGAGTGGGTCCGCACAAAACACGCAAGGGCGTCTGACCCCAACGTGTAGACTGCCACCCTCGTGACTCTCTGTTTATGCTCGACGCAACATACGCGCGTGGGGCTAATCGTGGAAAGAATATAACACATACCCAACAATTTAATCGGGATCAAGGAGTAAAATAGATTCCTCAAACCTAGATAATTAGAATATAATCGTAAGGGTCAATTCCACCATGGGAGAGAAATTAAGGATTCTCAGATCTGGATATTAGAAGAAAACATTAAAATGAATAATAGTTCAAGACAAAGTATATTTAAACAAGTTTTGAAATAAAACCTCCTGTTATAACATTTAGATTTAGAAAACATACAAGTTTATGAAATATTTAAGAAAATAACAGTAAACAATTGAAAGTACTTCACTGAAGTGGCTCAACACATGAATCCTGTAATGCAATGCCTTTATTGCTTGTGTTTTCTGTTGACTTGAAACAGGTACAATAAACCCTCAGGTGTTTGGATCAATTACAACTATAGAAATGTTCAGGAATCCACACCCAATACTTCGAATTATGAAGAATTTATACAAAAACTATTTACAAAATATCCTAAAACTGATTTAGGAATTATTCAAGGAAAAATAAATATCTTCATGCAAGAATATAGAGACACCTAGGAGACTAAATGATAGCTGTCCCTCTTTTATTTGGATTTTCTATTTGCTCTTTGATATTTTGTTGCTTTCTCTCTTTTATTGTTGTTGTACACTGGCTGCATCTTTACGATGGCTGAACGTTTCTGATTTATCTTTTAACTCTGCTTTTCATCTGATTTCATCTCTAAACTTTGTTACTGCTCTTTAAACTCTATTACTGCTTTGTTTTTACTTCAAACTGCCTGCTCTTTTTACTGTTTTACCTTGACTGCTTTTTAACTGTGACCTTTGACTGCCCTTTTACCTGTTCTACTTTTCACTTTCATAGTAAATCATTCAATTTCTCCCAAGCTTCTTGATTTGGTAATTTTATTTTTACCATTCTCCTGTAAATTTCATTAGCCTCTGTATATTTTTAAAAGTAGGTTTGTTGTTAAAGAGATGATTTACCTCATGCTGGAGGTAAAAGAGATTTTCAAATGTTTGAGAGAGTACTTTGCCAGTAGGAATTCCTTTCATAGAAGAACTTTTATACTATTCTTTGGCCACTTCTCTGATCTTCTTGTCATAGTCTTCATGCTTCATTAATATGTCATTGATCACCAAAGGATTAGGTAGACCTTTTTCCCTTAGAACATCAAATTTGACCATGAATCTGGTTATTGCTAACTCCATATTTTGACACTTGTCTTCAAGTTGTGTCATCAGGTTCCTTTTGGAAATTACCTTTTTAACCTCTAATATTGTTTCAGTTCTATCACTTATGCCAATTTTTTCTAATTCCTGTTTGTTCTTGGAATTGAGAAACTTAATGATTTCAATGGCCTCTTCTGGTTTGCTACCAAGTTTTTCCTTGATTTTCTGACTAGCTTCACTAGCCTATTTGATCAAACCTTTCTGTTAAAATATAACTTGAATAGATGGCCAAATATCATTAATAGAGTTAATGATATTGGCCCACAGCTACTGCTTTGCTTGGGCAAGTGGTTCTTTCAATGTCAATTCTTTTTCTAGCTTTTGTATCTTTTCATTCAATCTGCTTGTTTTTTGATTTTCTGATTTATACATGATTTGAGCTAGCTTCTTTTCATCTTCAATATTTTTCACTTGTTCTTTAAGTCTATTAATTTCATTGGTCTGAATTGACATGTCTTGCATGGCTTTGATAAATTTACCTGCTTCATCACTAGGATGAGTTATTGTTGTTGTTGAATATGTTGTTGGTGTAGTTGTTGATGTAGTTTAAATTGATGTAGCCACTGGAACTATTGTTGCCACTGGAGCTGATGAAGTAGATGGAACTGCTGTAGTAACTGTAGGAATGGCAGTGATAGGGATTTCTTCCATGTTGGCCTTTTTATCATGCACCAATTTATCCATCTCATTTTCCATCTCTTTTAGTTGATCTGTCAACTGAATGATGAGATTCATCATTTCATCTTTTTGGATTTTATTCTCTAAAAATTATTTTGCTTGTGGATGTTCAGTTGGAAGTAATTTCGGCTTATTCAATGCAAAAATGTCTACATTCTTCTTTTTTATGAGCTCTGTTATCACCAAAATAGGACCTTAATAGGCTGCTGATCAGACTACCTCAGTGTAACTATTTCAAACCAGACTTTTAGTTGAGGCTTAGCCTCCTCAACCTGAGAGGGCTCTCTCAATAGGTTTATGATTTTCAAATAAGGATTAGATGGCTAACTCTATGAGTAAAGTAGATAAAATATAATTATTTATACTAAAAATCAACAAACATCTATTGGGCTTATGGAGTCAATTATATTTTCACAAAACATAAGTATCAACTTCAATTGGAAGTCAGGGCATTTCAGGGTTTAGATGCATCAAAAGAAATAGTAGGATAGAAATAACACAGTTCATGAACATATGAAGGAAGTTAGAGCACCTTCAGTGAATTATAAGTAACATACATTCATGCCACTGCAAGTAATTGAAAGATGAAAAGCATAAGAAAATCAAACATCCATAACTCTTTCTGAATCCTGAGTGATGAAACCAATATCTCTGTATTAATATGAAAACATCGTTTCTTGCTACAACAAAATAATATGCTTATTCTTGAAAAATTGCCAACCCTATGTAATTCGAATTCCTGTCCTTTATAGAGTCATCATTACATTTCTTGGATTCTATCCAAACATTTGAGAGAATTCGAATTTGCTAGCTTGACACCTATTAACTGCTAAAACAAACTTTAACTACATCTGACAGTTTAAATTGTCTATTCCAGAGTCCTAATACAACTAGGAATAAAACTCTCTATTATACCTTAACAACTTTATCCAAATAATAAAACTTCTATCTGTCAAATGCTCCTCCTAAACTTCGACCTTGATGATATACATCTCCTTGCTGTTGAACTGTAATGACCTTCTTCTTACCTACCCTGAAAAATAGGAACATGCTCCCTGCAGAATAGGTGTACTGCTTCATTTATGTTTGTTCACAACATCTACTGGCCAACTTGTGCTCAAAACATGTGGCAAAGTCTTATTAAGATCTTATGATTTCGTCCTTCTAGCTGTGTCCAAACCAAACCTTTGAAGAAATTCCCAAAATAGTTAACATTACTGCGCTACGAAACTGTCTGTTGTTTTTGTAGCGTAGAACTTCCCCTCTGAAAATGCCATTTGAAACCTTCAATTTTCTATCTTTTGCCATTGGATCTTCACTTGTGGTCTTTATACATCCTCCAGAAGCATCATGGTTTAATAAACATACCTTTTTTCCCTTTTAAAGCTTGCAAAATTGGTAAAACTGCATCCTACAACAGTTTCGTAGCGCGCTATGAAACTGCTGTGTCTTTTATTTTCATAGCTTGTTTCCAAAAAATTTAGTTTTTCACATTTACTGCCATCCTTGAAGTTATATATAAGCTCTTATTGATCAACTTTAAACTGTTTTAAAAAATGAAACCTTGCACAAAATTCCAAAAATGTGTTAGGAGATGTTACTTACTGTTCACACAGATTTTTGCTGTGGTTGATCTTCAGGCTTTGCTAGCTGTATTTGAAGATCTTCAACCTGCCTTTTAAGCCTTCTGTTATTAGCTGTCAGTTTGGTGTTAACCATTCTTATGAATTTTTCTTCCTTGATTGCAGGGATGGTCCATATGAATAATTGATCCTGACTGCTGATTGATTCACTATTTGAAACCTTTTCCAGCTCCCACGGACCTTTCAACCTCTCAAAGTTTGACCTTTCCACATCATGCATTCTCACTTTCTTCCTCAATTTATCAATCTCATTTTTTGCAAGTTTGAGTTTGTCTTTAACCTCCTCATAACTACTCCTTTCTCTCTGAGTATTAAATACTCTATTTATGTCTTCTTAAAATATTTGAGATGATGTATTAATGGGTTCTTCAAAAACACTTGCATCCTCACCTCCAATTTGGTCTATCTCCATGTATGGCTACTGCATTTTCTTAGACTACCTAGTCTGTGGTTTTCTAGGCTTAAAAACAAACTCTGACACCTCATCCTCAAAATCTAATTTTTTGGATGTTTTCAATTTCTTTGATTTACCACCTGTATCCAGTTTTATGAACTCTGCTTGAACCAGGGGAGACTCCTCAATGTCAATAGCTTGTAATATATCATTCAAGTTACCTCTTAATTGTGAATTTTCATTTGTTACCATAGCCTTACCCTTCTCCTTTGACCTTTGACTCCTAGTCAACTTCTTCTGAGTTGTTTTACTAGTTAACTATTTCTAAATCATCTTTTTGACCTCAGTTATCTTCTTATGTGCAGATTGAGGAGTCTTTTAGATATTCAGTGATGTCTTTATCATAGGTTCCTTAACTTGTTTCTTGGGCTTAAGCTTGACAAACCTCCTTGATTTTGTTTTTGCAGGTTCAATAGTCTTTGATGAAGATATTTCTTTGACTTGAGGGCTAGCATTTGTTCCTTCAACCCTTATTCCACTCAAAAAGAGAAATGCAGACCATTTTCTTTTCACCTTCCGAAGCTCATGTAAAACTATTAATTTGACTAGACCATGATGAAATAAAGAGGTTTTACATGCCTAAGTTTTCATTTGAACTTTGTCTGCCATCTTGGCCAGACTTTGAAATAGAAAGCAAGGTAAGTCTAGAGAGATAATTCCTATGAAATGCAGTAAGAGTTTAAAGTGATAAGTGTACACCTTGTGATATCTCCCTTCGCAGGTGAAGTATCTTTGGATATTGTAGAGCAGGTTGGCAAATGCATCCTTAAAATAATTTCTTGGCACAACTTTATTCAAAGTAGTGTCTATAAACTTTGGTTTCAAAAATATTTTGCAGGGTTGCATTTCAAACCTAAAATTCTTAAACCATCTTTCCTCCCCTCTTGGGATTTCTGTGGCTGCTGATATAACTTAAGGAGAAATCGGTAAATTGAGGAAACCAACCTTTGTGTTTGACCCTGTGAAGTTGGTAGAAAATTCTTTGGTGACCTAATTATGCCCTCCTTGAAGCTTTTCACAAAACCTCCAGCAACCTACTTTCTTGAAGGTTTCTTCAATAGATTTATCCCTAGTGAGACTTTATAAACCTTCACGTTCTGTCCTCAGGCAGTGACCCGACCGATGATTTCTTTTTTCTTCTACCATCTTCTTCCTAGAAACCTTGTGTCTTCAACAAAACTGTAATAAACTCCTTGTTAGATAAAATGGCTCACTTGAGAATTTGGTTTCCATCAACCTCGCTTGATGGAAAACTTTTCCTCACTTGATTTAAAACCTTGTTTCAGTCAGCAACTATTTTCAAACTTATTGGATTTGCAATCGAAACTGTTGACATAATCACCAATTGAATTCCACCTCGCTTGATTGAAAAGTCCGCCTCCCTGATAACTTAATGAGAGCTTTGGTATCTTATCATGAGTTTTGTCTTTCAGCAATAGATATGCATGTAGTACATTATTTGCATGAGATAAAACAATGATAACGAATTCCTTTTCAAATTTGCAAAGGACCATTGACAAATGACCGCTAATGAATCTAATAATGATTTCATAACTACTTTGGATGGTTGCATGCATGAAGGATGATTCATGGACTGACACCATAATCGTGGATTGACACTATAATCATGAAAATTTAACCCCAAGTTGATGGATGTGACAACTAAACTGAAAATTTTGAAACCCCGATTTCGTAGCGCTGGTAGTGTTATTTCAGGATTTTGCGCTACGAAAAGACCAGCGTTTTCATAGTGTAGAAGCAGTTTTTTACACTGAGCGCACTACGAAAACGTGGTTTTGTGGCTTATTCGAAACTTTTTGAAAAAAAAACTTAAAATATGGGTTTCAAAACATAGCATGAGACTACCAAAGTGTAAAACAAAGTTTATGAACTAGTTTGGTGATAAAATGAGACTCTAAAACTATGACTTAGACCCTATAAAACATAAAAATGACTCAAACCCTATCTAATACCATGACTTAAGAACAAGTATGAACTGAATGAATTTAGAAAATTTTAATAGTGATAACAAGCTCTTCTTCTACTTTGAAATTCTTAGGATCATATCCAACTTCTATTACCAAATCCTCAAGGGATTTTATCTTGTTATCTTTAGCCTGTGAGGAGGCTTTCTCCAGTTTTAGCTGTACTTTGATATTCTCTAGAGAATTGTGCAATTTCTGGACACTCATAGCTTTGTTGGTCATAGTAGAATACATCATTTCTCCAGCTTTCTTATGAAATTCAATTTGATCTAAAGGATGAACATCTTTAGCCATAACTTCAAATGATGTTTTCTTGTAATAATTTGATGATTTTGAAGCCTATATTGTTGGTTGTAAGAATGTCATTTGCATTTTCGTTGTCTTATAATCAAATGCTGAAAGCAATCTGTTTTGTCTACCAAGAGTTTTCTTCAGGTACTATGAATATTTTTCAGCTTTCAATTCTTCATTTCTAGTCTTAATATGTTTGTATATTTCTTTGATTTCCCTTTCTTTATCTACTGGCTTGCTTGATGAGGAAACCTCCACACTTTTCTATTTTTGGATGATATGAGCAGTAGAATTAGAAGGCTACTATGTTTCCTTTGAAACTGTAGGAGGTGCATTGTCTTTAACCATTATATCTGTGTCAATAATTTCAACTGTTTCCATTAACTCTTCCTGTTCAACTACTGGATTCAACTTGGGCTTCTTTGTGTACATTAATTTGAATTTGGTTTTAGTAGTGGTTTTAGCAGAATATGAACCTTATTCTCTTGGAATTTTTGAGTTCCTATCTTGTGGGGCTGGAGTATGCAAGATGGAGCTAGTATCATCTTGCTTCTCCACCTCCTGCAAAGTATTTTCCAACCACTCTGACTGGTTGGATTACTTTTCAATGTCTGGTTTAGAATCATGGAAAAAAGGTATCAATTTGAATTTTACTCTTAACTTGCTGATAACTCCCAAAGGATCATACTGCCATTTAAAACTGCTACTAAATTTGAAGTCTTGTAGACACTTATATGCTTGTTGACCAACACTTCTAATATTGCAAATAAAAGGACCAAGCTAGTTTTTTTTCATCTTAAACTGTGTTTTCTTCTTTTCTAACAGGAAATTAACTTCATTTGAATTTAGGATCTGTCTAATATATTCTAGTGAAAATAACCTCATTGGGAGGTATTTGGGAAGTTTGTAAGGAATAAGTTGGCATCCATATACCCTAATATCGGTTTGATTCTGGTATAAATACCAGTCACTTGTTCTACTATGTTCAAACAATTGTAATACAATCTTTATCTCATCATTAACTCTTGGTTGAATGGTACTACTCAACATATTGACAATTGGATAGAAAAATGCATCAATGAAGTCTTTGTAGGTGAATTTTGTAGAGTCCTTTCTGATTAAGGAAGTCCAGAAGATTACTGATTGAGAATTACCATCAATGTCCAGTTTTTGAAGGTTGATTGTAAACCTTTCAGATTGGAAGTACAGAAACATATGAAACAAAACAGATGAATACTTGAACACTCCCTCCTCTGGTAATTTAACTAATTGCTCATGAATGGAATTTGACAAGTATTGAGAAAAGTTAAATATGGAAGCTGGAGGTTGTCCTGGGTAGAAAATGGATAGAAAACCTAAGATTGAAGCATCTACATACTCATCTGTGTAGTATGCTAGAATGCAAGAAATAATTGTGACAATTTGCCTGGTTCTTTTTGAGAAAATTGAGGCTAAATAAGGAGGGTTAATATTTGGGGTTTCAACTGAAGAAGGCAAGAAGGTTTGGAAGATTTGAAACCTCTTTGGAAAGTCAAGCTTTAGATATAACTCAGTGAGGACTTCAATTGATAGTGAAATTTGATCATGTTTAGGTTGGATTTGCATCATTTGGTTTATTGATTTTGCAGTGATTGTGAACAAAATTTCTTTGCCAAGGGTTACTAGGGCTCTTTCATTGGGTAGATAATTAATTTGGCATAATCTGATTATTTCTGGGAACTGGAAAGTCTGTGGGAAGATGTACTTGGGAAAATTTGATTCCCAAAGGAAGATATCATCAGCCTAGTCCATGGATTTATCATGGCTCCACAGTGGATATCCAAGAGGTTGAAATCTATAACTGTATCAATGATTTTACAGTCTTTGTCTGTAAGGGGGGTATGTTCAACATCAACAACAGGAGGTTGCAGGGGATTAACAGTCACAATACCCTGGGAGGCCATTTAATTGTTCAATTAGCAATATATTACTTTTCTTAAGCTTAAGAAATGACTTATGGCACTTAGGAATACCTGTGAAATGGAGGTTTGAGTCTGTGGAAAAGGGTTCTGGTAGAAAAATAGGCTTCAATGGTCTTATGAAGATTTCAATCTGAGTCAGAAGCAATTCTGGTAGTAAAAAGGCGCGAATTCTAGTTGTATTTTCTTTGAAATGGTTCGACACCATTTGCTTTAGTTTGGAAATAGGTCAGCAAGGTTTGTACTCCGCATACTTCAACGTAAAATGGTGAAAACTATTTTTTAAGGGTGGGCTTTAATGTTTTTGACCAACAATGGTTAAAATTATTGCGCGGGCTTAAATTCAAAAGGCAGGGGTTTGATCGTATAGGCACGGGGGAGGGTTGGTGGTTTTTGCATTATAAAATGTGGTAATTTTTTGTTGGAATGGGCGATGTGATTAACTGTGAGACTGCCATGTAGCAGGGAGGTGGGGGCACGAAACCATCTATTTCACAGCCTCTCAATGGTTCTAAATGTCAGGAAGTCAAGGGTGCGAAAGGGATTATTGGCCATTGGATCAAACGAATAGAGATCTGACGGTTGACGGGTGTTGAGGGATGAGTGGGGATTTGATAGGTGGGACCCGGGTTTGTTTTATGCGATAGGGTATATATGCGAATTTTTAATATATAAGTGGGTCAAGATTTATAATACAATGGGTTAGGAATATACAATAGACGGGGTTAATATAACATGGTATATATGTGGCGTCAGGAACTATAATATAATAAGTTAGACCCGAGGTTAATTTATGTGCAGGAATTAATATACTATGGGGTAAAGGTATAAAACAAGGATTTAATGTAATAGCGGGTTAATGAAATATGAATGTGGGATGTTTAAAAAATGCACTAAGGATGAGTTAAAATAACATCGGTGAGGGATATTAAATGGGGCCACGACATTATTTAAACATTTAAACTATGAAAAGTGGGTCTTTTGCATGTTTTTAATGAAAAAAAATGGGAATTTAGTAAAGGGGAAGTTATTTTCAATGGGAAATAGATTTCTTTAGGAAGGGGAAAAAGGTTAAAATGATGGGAAAGGGATATTTTATAAGGGGAAAGGGAATTTTTACAAGGGAAAATGCCTTCAAGAATGGAAAATTGGATTTTGGGCAAGGGGAAGGGGATTTTGGGGAATATTAGTTATTTGAAATGACTAATTGATGCTCTACTTTGTTGTGGGCAATGTTACCCTAAGGTCTTCGGTTGATAAACCTTCATAGATCAGGGGCAATTCATCACAATAAGGACTCAATTAACCAACTTATATGCTTTAAACTAGGGAATAAGGAATGTAGATCTTACCTATTTATCCCTCGCTTGTAGTAGATCCCGCAGGGTTCGTAGCCCCTGTAACTCCTCGTGCTTCGAAACTTGCAAACCAACAAAGAACAAGCACAAAAACCTAGTTGCAAAGCATATATACTTTCTAGAGGTTAGAAAAAAACATACATAATCTCATAGAAATAACAATGAATGAACTATTTAGGATCATTAAACATGTATAAGAGATATATGACACGTAAACATCAGGAACAAGATGGCACTTCTTTCATTGATAACATGTACAATAAGTAAATGGTGCAGAGATCACCTGAAGTCTGACATGACCTCAAGCAAACCGTCGCCTGGATCCATCCAGCCCTAGCCTCGCAAAACTTCCTTTGAGAATCGTGCACAATGGATGTCACATAGGATGAAGGTGAACATCTCAAGGAAATAAGGGTTTCTTGAAAATATGGGGAGTGAAGGAGGCACAGGGGAAATATCAGACTTGGATAAGGTTCCAACAGGGTATAATATCTATAATTCTCTCTCCTCCTCCCTTAGGTCATTCCCTTGAGGGTTTTTTATACTCCCTCAAATTAGTTTTTTCCATTGGGGAACAGTTAGGCCACAGGCTGGGGTAGTTAAGTTACAGGAACAATCGTAAACCTCACCTCAAAAGTAGGAAAATTATATATATTTTTAATATTTTAAATGGCATACGTGGGTTCTCTATGTATGGACCTACGTGTATACATGAAAAAGTCTGGGCAGAGTTGCGTATGAGTTTTAAGATACTGTTTTTTGAGAAGTATGACCAAGTTTGAATGGAAGGGCTGCCCAAGGTCAATTCATAAGTCATCAAGTATATAATGGTGATAAATGATGCTATAATAGATGCCCCCTAATATATGAGGTCAAAAGGGGTACATGATGGCCGAAATGTATTTTTTGCATAGAAAGAACCTTGCGAGGACTAGAGAGGACTTCACCAAATTTCAGCCTGCCAAAAACCAGTGATAGAAATCAGAAAGATAGCTCATGTCTGAGGCGGGCATACCCATGCTCAGTGATAGTGTCTATGTTGGTCTTCTAATTTTCACCCTTTTTGACCATTTTTCCCTTTCCAAATTGTAATCATTTACCCTGTTTTACCTATCTTATGCGCCCTCATCCTGCAGTAGTGCGAGAATGATGACACATTTTGCATTAACTTCATATTTTAAATTTTTAACTCAACTTAGAATTTATTAAATATCTATTACGTGATTTCTTACTTATAATTACTTTTGTAACTTATAGTTACCTCCTATGCTATTTAATAGATAAACACTTATCTTGACCGCTGATTTTTAGTGCAAAACAGATCTCGCACCAGCACCAGCGCCGTGAATCTTGGCAGCGAATCCAGATCACTTGGGTTGCCACCTGTTTTGTACTGCCTTAGCTACGATCAACAAAGACATATCTGAAGGTAGCCGAGTCCCAGCTATGATAGTAGTTAAATCTAGATCGGACTTAAGAGAGACGAACAACTAGAGATAGCCGCAGCCTATTATGTTAAAAGCGATTTAATTTTGAAGGCTGAAAGCTTATTCTGCAATTAGTTATGTAAATTTTTATAACGATTTCTGTAATTGGGTATGTAATGGTTAAACGATCCTTTTGGCCTGCGGCCAAAAGGATCTATATAGGCAGAAATGTAAATAGGACAAGATGTTCAATGTTTTGATAAAATTGAATAGATCAGAGAATAGAAATAGTGAGGTGGTAACAAGCTTGTCTTTTGTTATTGCCCAAATCTGGGCTGGATATGAAACCACACATGTATTTTCTTTGAGGATTTAATAAGAATAGCTCTGCCTTATGCTTCATGGATTTTATTTCTTCATGCTTAAACAGTTGATGAATTGATTCAATACTGAGTAGTGTTTCCATTCGAAAGGGAAACATGTTGGTTGGCTAGGGCCCAACCAACCCAGCACGTTCTCCCTCCTTTCTCTTCTTGCAATTTATGTCTGCTAAGTGTGATTTAATTTACAACATTTGAATTTTTTCTTGAGTAAAAGCAGATCTGCAGTATGAAGTAGTTAAATTTCCTTTTCTGCATCTGAATTTAAATTTTCTTTCTCCTCCTGGTTCAAACAGGAGAAATTACCTGCACTAGTGCACGTTGGTGTGCTATTCAATTTCTGCATGTTTGGTTTATCTTCTCTGCCTAGTGTAAGCAAGAGAACTGTTTCTACACCAGTGCTAGATAGTGTGATGCAGCAAGTCTCTTTAGTTTACTTCTAACAACTTTCTTTCTTTCAGTTACATTTTAATTAAAAATATCGTTTCCTTATTCTATACAGATATTCATCTTTCTGATAAGCAATTTGGTTTCATAACACTTGCAGTAATTAATCATTGATTTCAAGGACTAAAAGTTAAAGTGTAAGAAGCTAAGATCAGGTACAAGAACTAGTTTCTTGATACCAGATGTACGTGCTGTGGACGTGAGAAAGTTCAGGGCCCTTGCACGAAGAAACAAATTTTTAGTACGGACATTACTTTACAACTTTTGCATAGATCGTTGTTCCTGCACTAGTGCAAGAAGACTTCACTAGTGCAAGAAGACTGTACTAATGAAAGATCGATTCTTGTGTGAAGGATATCTTTACATGAGCAGGTTTGAAATGACCCGTCTGTTGAAGACTGCTAAGGTGTCTTTGCTAAAGAAAACACATTCTCAGTAGATGATCAATATCCTGCTAGAGTAATTTCCTTCTTTTTATTTCCAAATCTCTCTTGCAAGTACATTTCTTCTTGTTCTAGCCTCATATTGTTTTGATGGTTTGAGTTTCCTTTTTCTCTAAAGTTTGATTCTGCAAATTTTCCTTTAAAAAGTAGGAGTTGATATTAGAAATATTCATACCATCTTTGGCATTTCCTGTGCTTCGTCTCTAAGTTTACGAATCCCTCGGGTTGACAATTTAAGTGTTGAGGACTTTACTTAAGTGTAATTCCTGCACCCAATAGTCTACGTATAAAGTATGAAGCAGATCCAATATGTATACAAGTATAGCTGAAATGTAAAGCACATAGTGAATCATCTGAAAACTACCCGGAAGTATAAGTCAAAATCACGTCGAAGTACAAATATAGAAGACTAATCAATGATGCTGCAAAGATATATGATCACGAAAGTCACAACTGAATATCCAAGTACCAAATCATAAGTGGTGGAATAAAAGGTACAAGACACAACTCGGGAGCCAACATATAAGATGCTACTATGATGAAACTGCAACATATAAGGGTGGATGGTGTCACTGGCAGAAAACTAAAGGAGCTATCAAAGTGAACCAAAAAATGCTGATGAAAACCTGAGGTCTTCACCGACCACCATGTCACAATTCTACACAATGGGAATAAATGAGCTGAGTTTGACCAAGTGAGAAATCGTTTGATTATTGGTCATTGATGTATACCGTTAACAAATGCGAGACAACCCAACGATAATGATAATGAGTGTCAATGTGCCCCAGTACAATCTAGCAAGTGCGAATGAATGAGTTGAAGTCGAACACTTGAAAGAATCTATCAATCAGGAGGAAATGATGTATCCTCACTGTCGATAGCGAAGAGTCTTCCACTGATGACTGCAAACCCTAAGGAACTGAAAAAAAGGACTCTAGACCTTATTCCTAGAGCAATGAGTCAGAGTCTATGGGAAAAGTTCCACTGGAAGGAAGGCATTAAGGCATCCCACATCACTCCAGTGCGAGTGTAACCTACAGGCCAATATTTGGAAGGAATCGGACAAAGAAAAGTGAAGTAATTGATTCAAAGTAAGTTTCCGACATGCACAAGATGAAGCTAGTGCACAACAGAAACCCTCTAAACCAACCAATAATGAAAGCTGACAAAGAGGTGAGATATCCACCGATAGGGTCAAATGGAAGTCTAGGTACTACATGAATCCTAGGTGTGATAATCTAACCTGAAGTCGAACACAAGGGAAACCACTCAGTCAAAGACCCATGGTGTTGATCAAATGCTGAGTGCAAGGTCACCTATTAATGATGCAAATAGGGCCAGGGTGTGGCTCTAGGTTTACTCTCAGAGAAATATGTCGTAGTCGATAAGAGACAAACCCTCCAGCAAGAAGTCATTGGAGACCTTCTCAAACCAGCATGAGCAAAGGACCAAATAACTCATGTGATAGAACAAGATACTGACAAGACCGGGAAGGTCGTTTGAAAAATGAGTCAGGAGACACGCAGAAAGGCCGACTCAGGTGAACTTCTCTTGAACAAAAGCACAACTCATATCGACTATGAAAACAAATGATAACTTTGTATAATTTTGTCATGCAGGAGGCATAAAAAAACCCTCCATATGATTGGAAGAGATAACCAACTGGGGAAGTATAGACTCAAAAAACAAGGTTATGGCTTCTCCTAAGTTAAAAACTAAAACCATCCCAAATGGAGAAAAGACTTAGCTTTTTTGTGCTTTGTTCAAGGGCGACACAATTGACACTATAGCTACCATCAAGTATGGAATTAATATCCCGTTCCTGCTCTTTTTCAAATATTTTTTTTGTCTTTTTTGTATTGTAGAGCCTGAAAAAAGAATAAAATAATGCCTATAGTACAATGGATAGAACAAGTGTCGGGAAATAGATGCTTTATTTCCTGGGATAGGAATAATCCTATGCGCAATGAAAAGTGGTGGAAACTGGTAAGTGACACTCAAAGGAATGTTCCATCCATGGGTAAAGGTGTCAAGTCGCAAAGGTTAAGTGATTGCAGAGTTAACTTGTACATAAAGACATGGTCAAAAGGGGGCTTAAACATGAGTCCAAATGAAGCCAGTTAAAGGCCAAGATAAACAAGTAGTCAATATGAAATGCAGTAATACAACTGGACAACATATGGGAGCCTCTAGGATAAATGGCTAGAATAAAGATAAAGAAGAAGAAGAAGAATGAAGCTTCAATGCATAAGTCATGGTGGGACTAAAGAGGACTCCCGAGCCTACTTAAATTGCAGCATGGGCGACAAATTCTTGTGAGGAACTAACTAGGAAGCCCATGTAAAGGATGGCTTTACCACCAAGTCATGATTAAAAAATCGGCGAGTGAAATGGGTTAAATACTCATGACATGATGGGATCGACCCTATGGAAAGTAATCAAAATGGAGGCTATGACAGTTCGAAATCAAATACCTGCCATGACAGGTCAGTGGTCATGGGTCTGACGAAAAAACGAGGAAAATCTCGAATTCAACATAAATGTACCTGAAAAAATAATTTTCCCAACACTTACCTTAATCAATTTTAGAAAATAAACATGAATGAAATTTGTGATGTTTGATACATCTGTATGATTAGTGCATGACCTTGCTGGGAAATCTAAAAAAAAAAAATTGAATTATATCTAGAAGTGAAAGACTAAAAATTTTGTGTACAAAACAATTTTGCTGACATTCTTCTTCGAGAGGGTCCCAGGTTTTAGACCCAAAGTCACCTCTACCATCATTAGCCCTAGAGATCTAAGAATAGCTCGATGGGCAGATCTGATGAAGAGGTTGGGGGGAAGTGAGGTTCCCCGAACCACCTGGGATGACGAGTTCTTCCAATGGTGGGGAGAATAAGTTATCGTGGTGGAAGAATATCCTTATGCTGGGATGGAATTTCGAGCGGATCTAGATCTAGTCCTTCCACCCGGAGCAACATGGGGTGCAATAAGTAAGATTTCATTTTTGATTATATGATTTTTTAATTTTTTCAATATATATGGAGAAACGATTTTTTTTTTTATAGGAAAATATGACTTACAAAATTTAAATGATCATGATGCAGACATGGGACCAGTCAGACCAGAGGGTTACCCAAGGCATAAGCGCTAGAGGTGAGGTAGATGCTGAAGACGCAGGCAGGACCCTTTATGCAGTACATAGAAACTTCGAGAGTTTGACTCGCCAAGTGCCTATGGCCGCTATGGAGGACCTACTAGAGGCTATCCAGAGGTGGGTGGTAGGGGTACCATGAGACTGGGTGCAATTATTCCACTGTGTAGAGACTTCCATTGTGTTCTATAGGAACACAAATGTTGGGTAGGGACCTCAGGAGTAGATAATAGATGTGATCGAATGACTGTAATATTTTTTTGATGATAGACATGATCGGGCATAAACCCCAATTTTGTAGGACATGATGGTCCAGATTTTGTATATTTTTGAACACTTTGATCTATATATATATACATAGCGATTTTATATGATGTGATGTATCAAATTTACAATAATGAATGATGTTTTTGATATATTTTAAAGTATTGAATGATTAATATTCCAATCAAGTGCTTGATTAGCTAATGATTCCTCCAACCAATTATTAGATCGAGGAATATGAATGAATGTAAATAAATTGAAATGATCATTGTAACAAACGTACCCTAAAAAAAATCGATGCAAAAATGGGTCTTTGACACGATAGGTGTTGTTCAACTGCAAAACCACCAACTATGAATCCAAGTAAACTACTAACGAATCAACACCCAAAGATATTGTCTTCGAGAGTGGGTTGACAATTGCAGTGTATTCCGCTACATTGTTTGAAGCAGGACAAATGTAGGCACCTCTTGAGACTATCAACTGAACGGATGGATAAAAAATTACCCAAGCCGTGGAAGCTAGGTTCCGGGTATGCCTACTAGCACCATCGGTGAAACCAAAGTGAATCATTTCATTCAATATTTCCTGCCAAAGCAGATCAAACTCATCAAAACCACACCAAAAATCGAAACACGAATATGTACAAAAAATAAAAAATATATACAGCAAAGCAAGATGCTAGGCCTAAGCCTAAGCATAGTACTTTTTCAAATAGAGCCCATTTCTTGGCTCCACCAACTCATTCCCATCAAAGTCAATCAAGGCATAAGCTCCTTTCTTTAGGACCTTTTTGACGATAAAGGGGCCATACCACATAGATTTAAACTTACCTACCCCCAAGGTATCCTTCTCTTGGACATAAACCAAGACAAGGTCAACTTCAGAGAAAACCCTAGGTTTGACCGCCTTATCGTACTAAACCTTCACCCATTTCTTATGCACCTAATTCATCATAGTTGCATCTCGATGCTGCTCATCAAGATGTTCTAGATGGAGAATGTGTTCTTCGAGAATGAAGTGTTAGGAAGAAGCTCAATAACTAACTAAATGGAGGGAATTTCGCATTCAATAGGAAAAATAGATTCCAACCCATAAGCTAGTTGAAATGGAGTGAAACTGGTTGCAGTTTTCATCAACATCCGGTATGCCCAAAGTGAAGGATACAACATGATACTCCAATTGGATCTGGCTTTATCAATCGTTCATTGAAGAATTGTCTTCAAGGATTTGTTAACGGCTTCAACTTTCCCATTGGCTTGAGGATAATAAGGAGATGAATGCTCCTACCGAAAACCCTATTTTAGAGCTAATTCAGCCATCATGTTGTTTTGAAAATGATTTCCATGGTCAGTGACGATCTCTTTAGGAATACGAAAATGAGAAATGACTTGATTGAAAAGGAACAGGGCTGCTGTCTCACCGTCATTCCCAAAAGTGGGCATAGCCTCAACCCACTTTGTGAAGTAGTCTATAGCTACAATAATGTACTTGTGACCTTTAGCTGAAGGCGGGTTACAAGTAGTATAATCAATACCCCACTTTGTGAAGGGACTGATAGTGATGATAGGAAAGAGAGGAGCTGGATGGGTGCACATATTTTGAGTATAAACTTGAAACGAATGACACTTTTTGACCGATTCAATACAATATTTTAAAATCAAAGGCCAAAATTATCCTGTGCATAAGATTTTTTAGGCTGTAGCAAGCCCAAATAAATGACCACCACAAGCTCCACTGTGGAAATCATTCAACACAACCTCAAATTCTTCAAGAGTTAAGCAACCTATAAGGATCGAATGGACCTCGCTGTGATATAGAGTGTCACCAATGATCAAATAAGTTTTGGCTAAGTGACGCAAATTTCGGCGCTCATCTTTTGAAAAAGCTGAGGGAAAATTCGCAGTCTGGAGATAAACTATGAGATCCACATACCAAGGATCCTATGAAGAAATGAGAAAAATATGTTCATCAGGAAATGATTCTTCATGAACAATCTTTCTCTACAAGGGAACTCATAAATAAACTCCACAAATACTAACGATTTCTTGGACTTGGCAGAAGAAAATTCAAGATCAAATTCTTGCAAAATAACAAACCATCAATTGTATTTGCCCCCAATCATTCGCCTACTAAGAAAAAATTGAAATGGATTGACTGCTCCCAAAACATATGTTTTGCGAAGGAGAATGTAATTTTTGAGCCGCATAACAACATGAACAACTCCTAAAGCAAGTTTCTCTATCGGAGAATACTGAATTTTAAGACCTACCAAGCCTCGACTAGGGTAGTATATAACATGCTCGGAAAGGGCTTCATATTCCTTAACTAGAACCATACCAATGGTAGATTCTGCTGCAACGAGATACAAAAGGAAATACCTGCTATAATCGGGTGGACTCAGTAAAGGATCAAAGGTCAATGATTTTTTCAAAGCATCGAATGAGCGTTGAGCAAAGTCATCCCAAAATAATGGAACTCCTTTATTTAATAATCTCATAAATCCCTTTGTAATCTCGGTAGGAAATTAGCTTTCCCTTGCAGACTTTGAAGTTGACGAATTGAAGACGGGGGAGGCAACTGAAGTATTGCCTCAACCTAGAAGTGATCTACCCAAATCCCTTCCATAGACACAATGAATACCAATAATGGACTGGATGTGACAACAAAAACACATTTATTAGGGTTCAACCCAATTTTGTAATATCGATATCGTTAAAAAACTTGACGGAGGTGAGAGGGTTGATCAATTCTCCTACGAGAACGAGCAGCTAAATCATCCAAATATGCCTTGATAATATGTTTGATGTCATGGAAGGCGTAATACATGGCTCGTTGAAAGGTAGCCCCAACATTTTTAAGGCCAAAAGGCATCTTCTTGTAAGAAAAGGTACCCAGGGACAAATAAACATAGTCTGTTGTGAAACCAGCTCCAAAAATGGAAGAAAAGAGATATCAATGCCTTAGAAATAAGCCACTTCGAGGGGGAAACCTCTAATACATTACATGAATGAACAATTCTTGGATGATACAAATGAAAAGACCTCCTTTCTATATATAGGAGTCCATGGGGCCACAATGTAATCCTAGTTGACCTAAAAATAATAATTTAAGGGCACAATAATAACAATATGGGGGTTATAGGGGTACAAAAATAACAATAATGGGGTTACACTGACAAAAATAAGGGACTATACTAGTAATATAAGGACCTAACATGCTCCTCTCCTTAAAAAAGGTGTTGTCCTCAACGCTTGAGTAGCTCCGGGTGTTTTTGTATAAAATTCTCATCCTCCCACGTAGAATCTTCCGTGGGCAAGTTCTTCCATTTGATGAGATACTCTGAAATGATCGATTTCGTAGTTTTTGAGTTCTTGTTTCCATGACTGCTTCAGGTTCCAATATGGTTTTTCCTTCCTCATCAAGTTCTGGCAATATTATTTGAATTGGAAGTTTTTCCCCTATAACCTTTTTTAAGCATGAAGCATGGAAAACTAGATGCACTCACGAAGAAGCAGGAAGCTCCAATTTGTATGCCACAGTACCAGTCTTTTGCAAAACCTTGTAAGGACCATAGTAATTTGGTGATAATTTATTATCCTTCTTAGCTTGCTTGAGGGAATTTTTTTTGTATGGTTGTAGCCGTAAAAATGTCCAGTCTCCCACATCAAAACTTCTCTCACTACGATGTTGATATGCCTGTTGTTTCATTTGATTTTGTGCCAAATTTAGGTTATCCTTTAAGAGTTGGAGAACTTATTGTTGATGCTCAATGTGATCCTCCACTTCTTGAACCCTAGCATTTTCCCTTAAACAAGATGTGATGGATGGTGGACGATATCCATAAAGTGCCATAAATGGGGTCATTTTTGTTGCAATATGGAAGGAAGTGTTATACCACCATTCAGCCAAAGGTAACCACTTGAACCATTGTGCTTGCTTATCACATATAAAACAACGAAGATATCCTTCCAAACATTTATTCAATATCTCTGTTTGACCATTGGATTGAGGATGATAAGATGAGCTATGAGCTAGTTGAGTACCCAAACAAGAAAATAATTCCATCCAAAAATTTCTTGTAAAAATGGGATCTCTGTCACTTACAATAATCTTCGGGTTTCCATGTAGCTTTTGAATTGTTTGCATAAATGCAGTAGCAACTATACTTGCTTTAAATAGATGATATAATGCCCAAAAGTGTGCATACTTGGTAATTCTATCAACTACCACCATGATGACACTCCTTCCTTCAGACTTAGGTAAACCTGTGATAAAATCCATTGAAATCTCCTCCTAACGTTGACTTGGAATGGATAAAGTTTGTAGAAGCCCCGGGGTTAATTTTCTCCTCTTTATTTTGCTGGCAAACCAAACATTCTGCCACAAAATTTTGAATATCAAATTTAAGGCCATCCCAAATAAAATCTTTCTTCACCCTGTGGTAAGTTTTTAAAAATCCTGAGTGTCCTCCTAAAGGAGAAGTGTGCAATTCCAAAAGAATCTTTTGTTTTAGTTGGGAATTCTTGCAAATATATAAGCGATCTTTGTACCATAAGGAATCATTTTCCAACTAAATGTATCAGATGTACTAGGATCTTGCTGCAACTTTTGAATGAGTGTCCATACATCTTTGTCCTTCTTCCATTCATCTCTTGCTTCGGTTATCCAATCCGGTAGGATAATAGAAATGGCACAAAGCAATGCTTCCACCTCTTCATTCTTTCTTGAGAGTGCATCTGCAACAACATTAAGCTTTCCTTTTTTGTAGATTATTTCAAAGTCATAACCCAACATCTTTGCTACTCTCTGAAGATATTCTTTGTTCCAAAAAGTGTTTAAGACTATCATGATCAATTTTTACCTTCAATTGTCTTCCCATTAGGTAAGTTTGCCATTTCTTTAGTGCATGTAGTATTGCTAACATTTCCTTCTCATAAATAGGTTTCTGTAAATACTTTCCTTTGATTGAACGAATTTCAAAAGCAATGGGTCTTCCTTCTTGCATTAAAACAACACCAATTCCATTTCCTGAGGCATCACATTCCACAATAAAGGTTTTTGTGAAGTTTGGCATAGCTAAGACTGGTGCTAGGCACATTTCCTCTTTAATATGTTCAAAGGCGTTAGTTGCTTCAGGAGTCCATGAAAATGCATCTTTCTTCAATAATGTTGTTAGAGGTGCTTCTATTCTCTTATAATTCTCAACAAACTTGTGATAATACCTTGTTAACCCGAGAAATCCGCACAACTGCTTTATGGTTATGGGGACTTTCCATTCCTTAATGGCTTTAATTTTGTTAGGGTCTACCTTAACACCCTCGTGAGATAAAATATGACCCAGATATTCCACCTCTTGTACTCCAAAGAAACATTTTGATGTTTTTTGCATATAATTATTTCTCCTGCAATAGTTTGAGCACCCTATCAACATGTAGAACATGGTCCTTCCAAGACCTGCTGTAGATTAGTATATCATCAAAAAATACTAGCACAAATTTTCTAAGGAATGGTTTGAAAATGGAATTCATCAACCCTTGAAATGTAGAAGGTGCATTGGTAAGTCCAAAAGGCATGATAAAAAATTCATAATGACCCTCATGAATTCGAAATGCTGTTTTCAGAATATCTTCAGTCTTCATTCTAATTTGATGATATCCTAAACGAAGATCCAAATTGGTAAAATAAATTGCTCCATGTAATTCATCCATAATTCATCAATAACAGGAATAGGAAATTTACCTTTAATAGTGAGCTTATTGAGCTCCCTATAATCCAGACACATGCGCCATGATCCATCTTTCTTGTGCACCAATACTACTGGAGCAGAGAAAGAACTTTGACTAGGTTGAATTATACCAGCCTCTAACATTTCTGCAATCATACGTTCAATTTCGCTCTTTTGGACATAAGGATATCTGTAAGGCCTGATGTTTTGAGAAACACTTCCTAGAATCAAATTAATAGCATGATCATGAATAGGTGGGAGTCCTTTGGGAGTATCAAACACCTTGGAATGATTGTCCAAGAATTTTTGGAGATATGGAGAAATAGATGATTTTGATGTTGGAACTTCTAGTGAGCATAATTATGAAATTACGCCTCGTTGTTATTTCTTCAGAAGATTTGTCATGACATTAGAGCTTATTATATTTCCTGGCTTCCCTGAAATACCCCGTAATTCGATTTCCTTTCCTTCCGAAAAAAATTTCAGGAAAAGTTCTTGAAAATTAAAAGCTACCGTCCCCAAAGATTGTAACCATTGTACTCCTAGTACAACATCAACACCTCCCATTGGGATGGAAAGCATTGGACTATTCAATCCATATTCCCCCATGGCTAGCTTGATATTATGGAATTTTCTAGAGCAATTTATAGTTCCTCCATTTGCAACCATCACTTGACATTCTAGTGCTGGGTATAGGAAACAATTCAATTCCTTGGCTACCTTACAATGAATAAAATTATGGGTACTACCGGAGTCAATCAACACTATTACCTTTTCCTTCTTGATATGTCCTTCTATCTTGAGAGTTTGAGGAGTGATAATTCTTGCCAATGCATTAAATTATATGGTCGAACTCATTTCTTCTTCTTCTAGGGTTTCTTTTTGGTGTATATCCTCTACTTTTGAAGTTTCTTCTTCGTTTTATTCCTCCTCTTCACAATCTATGTGAAATAATTTCTTCTCAGTGCACTTATGACCTTTAGTGTATTTTCTATCACAACTGTAGCAAAGCCCTTTTGATCTTTTTTCTTCCAATTTTTGTGGTGTCAACCTTGTAGGTTGTGGATGTTTATGAGTAGCAACACTTCCATCTTTATAGATGTGAGTGGTATGCTTCCTTTTCGCCATAATTTTACATTCAATTTTTCTTTCCAACCAGAATGCCTTCTCCAATGAATCAAGTTCCCAAACGAGAACTTCTTGTTGGATGTTATCCTTTAAATTCCCTATGAAGACATCAATCCTGTGTTCCTCTGGAATATCAGTTACCCTTATATTCAATTTTTGGAAGTCCTCAATGTGCTCCGCCACTAAACCCTTTTGTGTGAGATTTATCAATTAGCTAAAGATGGTTTTTCTCTTTGTATCCTCATAATGTGTTATCATTTCCTTCATAAAAATTTACCAATTAACAATTTTTTTATGGGAGAAAAGCCATTGATACCATACAAATGTATTTTGTTCTAAATGTAAAGTTGCAATGCGTACCTTTTGCGTGTTTTGCACATTATTGAGATCAAAATATTGCTACATATGTAGTATCCATGTTACGGGGTCCTTGCCATCAAACTTCCTCATATCCATCTTTGGAATATGGTGGTTCTTCCATCCAACATTAGAGTTTATGAAATCACGATTAAAATTTATTTTGTTCTCATCATGAGTTTCCTCTACTATCTTTTCGCCATTAGGAAACATTTATTTTATCAACTTTGCCAAACCTTCGATGTCTACTTTTAGATCATTCTTCATTTTTTCCATGTTGTCTTTCATTTTTTCATCGATCTTAGCTTCCATGCCCACTTCCATGCCATCCATCTTAGCTTCCAAATAATTCATCTTAGCTTCCACGACTTTCTTCAAACCATCCATCTTAGTTTCCATGCCTTTCTTCAAAAATTCCATTTCATTTTTTGTTTCTCTTTGCGATAGCGAAATTTGGTGCACTTGCTCTTGTAATTTTGACATCTCATGTTGTGTTTCTTCATCTTCATGAGTCATAGTAGAGCCTTCTGAAGGCTTAATGGGTGTTGAATTCTTTTAAGGGGGCATTTAAGAACCCAATAATTATATCTATTCTTCAATATGCCGTTGGAATAAATTCAAACTAATTTTTCTCAAACGAGACTTATGTAATTTGAAAAAAATACACACCTTTTTCTTGCTTTTGAGGAGCTCGATATTGAAATTGAATTATCTCTATGATTTCATATCTTCAATATCTAAAATTTTTCCCTAAGGTAGCACTATGAATCCTCTTTCGAATTCCATAGGTCTAACCTGATTTGGATTCTTCAAGGCAAAGTTATGTCCAATCTCCCACAATGACCTAATTATGGACTAGTTCCGTAGAGCGAACTTGTACGACTTGCCACATGTCACTGTTTTCTCCTTTGGCCTTGAAATTGATAGAAAGGAAACTACAGTTTGTGTGCTTCCAACCACTTGTTACAGAATTCCATTCCGATGCTTAGAGAGAGAGTTATGAATATTTTCCCATGCTCACCTCTTTGAGATGAAATCTAGGAGCCTAAAAAAGACCTAACTTCCACAGATCATATGTCTGAAAATATTACGACCCAGGCTTTGAAATTTTGCGAAGATTTTCCTTAGGATTTTGGCTTCACTCTTTAAAAATTTTAGCTTCTTAATCTTCGTAGAAAAATAGTTATAGCGAAAATTCCACGATGACCTATTTGGTGCAGCGAAACCCTAGAATCCAAAGCTCTGACACCAAATGTTGTGAAACCAACTCCAAAAATAGAAGAAAAGAGATATCAACGCCTTAGAAATAAGCCACTTTAAGGAGGAAACCTCCAATACATTACATGAATGAACAATTATTGGATGGTACAAATGAAAAAAACTCCTTTATATATATAGGAGTCCATGGGGCCACAATTTAATCCTAGTGGGGCCACAATGTAATCCTATCCTACCTAACAATAATAATTTAAGGGCACAATAATAAAAATATCGGGGTTACAGGGGTACAAAAATAACAATAAGGGGGTTACACTAACAAAAATAAGGGACTATACTAGTAATATAAGGACCTAACACAGTCTTATGCTGATCTTCAGGATTGATAGTGATTTGATTATATCCTGAGAAATCGTCCATGAAGGAGAAAATCTCATTCCCCACACTCTCATCAATAATATGATATATAAATGGTGTGGGGTAATTATCTTTAGGACATGCCTTATTTAGGTCCCTGAAATCAATGCAAACACAGATTTTTCCTTGTTTCTTGTCCACAAGAACTGGATTCAAAACCCACTCAGTTAATGGAACAGGGTAAATGAAACCCGCCTTAAGTAGCTTCTCCAACTTGGCTTTGATAGCTTCTGCCTTCCTAGGGTTGACCGGATGAAGCTTCTGCCTGATAGGATTAGCATTTTTGTATGTCTTGATCTCATGCTGGACAATAGATGTATCTATACTAGGCATTTCCTCTAAATACCAAGAAAAGACATCCCTAAACTCTTGAAAAATATCGGTATAAGTTTGAAATTCTTTAGGGGAACATTCGGCTCCAATGAAGACGTCCTCAATAATGTTGGGATTTCTGGATATGTTCACCAGGGTAGTAGTAGAAATAGCAACCATGTTCCCTTCAGCAAATACCTTTGCTGGCACTAAAGGGTTCAGGATTGGGTGAACAGGACCAAAATACTAAGGGCTAGAGAAACTTGTTTCAACTTCTCGCAAGTCTGGTATAAATTAAGACCAATGATGCAAATCATCCCACGGTCTCTCTACACTAGTAATTTCTTCAAGGATAGCCTCTTTAGATGGAAGAGTGGTATCAAGGCAATCCTGAGTAGAAGATGAATTAAGAGTCCAAGATGAAGCCACATCTCCATCCAGCTCCTTCGGTGAAAGAGAAACTGGAATGCAATCTGCAGAGTCAACAATAGATCTATAAGAAATCTTAGCTGCAGACATAGGAAATTCCATTCCACCCACTTGACCTTCTTCTAATGTGGAGGTAGGAGACGGAAAGGTCCAAGGGTATGAAAAATAATGAGTTCTGAAGAACTCTCTCCAAATAGGAACCCTAGAGGATGAAATAGTATTGATATGAACCGACGTAGGCAAAAAATCAAAAGTACCCATCAAGGATGTATACATTCCAACCCCCTGATTCTCAACAGGTTGCTTGGAATCTTTCACCAAGGGAACGGTTGTGTCAGAAGATGCATTTAGATGTATAGGAGAACAATCTAGTTGATCAACTGTGACAATTCTCCCTTCGTGAGAGAAACACACAATACAAAATAATGAGGATGCAAGAGCATCCATCTCATAGATCTAGTTTCGCCCCAATAGAAGGTTATAGTCTAAGCTTGCATTGACTATATCAACTTCGATATTGACAGTTTTACCCCCAAAAAAGATGGCTAAAGCTGGAACAATACCATGCGGCCTGTGAAAATGACCATCAAACGCAGTCAGAAGAGCGGTTGAAGGGACAGCTGAACGAGATCCAATACCCTTCCAACATGCAAGAGACATTACACACGTGGAAGCACCCTCATCGACAACTGTTCGAAAAATATTAAATTTATTATAAGTTGACCTAATATGGAAAGCCATATGATGAGGAAGTCTCTTTTTAAAAGTTGACATGTCAAATGTGATCATCATATAATTCTTCAGATCAACAACCCCAATGGTAGTGAGCAGTGCACTCCTTTTTTCAAGACATGACTAGAGTACCTCTAACATAGACATGGCACAAGGAATTTGAGTCAAATATTCTACAATCAATTAGTTCTGGGCAGCCTTGGCATTCAGATTGATCGTCGTATGCTTTGTAGACCCTTTTGACATCTGAGGTATAGGATCAACTGTAGACCTCTCTATATGGAGTAGCTCAGCACTATTAGGAGCACCCTTAGCTTTCGAAGACTCAGCTTCACCATAATCACGAGATCTTGTAACGATATATCCTTGAGAAATCATCATGTATATGTTTGATGTATTTTCCCCTTCCTGGCTTCCCCCTCAGGGAGCCCCAGTATTTTCATTCGTGCCATCAAGTAATTGTTACCCTTGGGGAAAAGGGTTTGTCAGCACAGCCTAGGAACTAGAAGAACCATGTTGAGCTAACAAGCGCTACACATCTTGAATTTTAGGGCAGAGGTGTGTAAGATGGTCTCCAATGCACAACTTGCATGGAAAGTTAACTTTATTTTTATTATCCTTCTTACCCTCTCCAACATGATCCTTGGATTTGTTTGCATTCCCCTTCCCATCCTTTCCTTTTTCTTGTTATTCCATCCCTTCTTCTTCCCATCGGATTGCTTATTTCCTTTAGGGTTAGAATTTTTGACAGCATTAATTGCCAAGGGTTGAGAAGGAGTTGACACTGAAGGCACAACCTGACCAAAAGGAGTTGACACTGAAGGCACAACTTGAACAAAAGGAGCAGATTGTATAGACAACTACTGCAATTGACTTAGCAGGTTAGCCGTACCACTATCAATCAGATTGATAAGGCCGTCACCATGAGGAACGGGTTTATTTTTGGCTAAATCTAGCTTGGAGTGAGGAGCATCTGGCATAATTTTATTAAGGACTCTAGACTGAGAATAAATCAGTTCTAGCTGTTGAGCCCTAAAAATAGCCTGCTCTTCAGAAAATACCCCTGAAAGGTATACATCATTTGAAATTTTTGGCTGTAAATATTTCAAAAACCATTCAAGAAAGAATTCATTCAGGATCTGGGCTTTGATGATCCTCTTCCTTCTTCGCCATTCCTGAATATGATCAGAAATGTGAGTTGCCTTGTCTCCGTGAAAATTGGCCGGGAGGCCAGTCCCGACATCATAACGGACATGGTATCCAATTATTTAGGAACATGGTATCCAATTCTCCAAAAGTAGCAAAACTACCCCCAATTAGCTCAATGTACCATTTGGACGCATTTCTAGTTAAGGTTCGTTGAAATAATCTCAACCTAATCGAATCGTTGATAAGGTAGTTCAACGAACACCATAAATGGAAAGTGGTGACATGATCCGCCAGATCCTCACCAGTCTTCCCTTCAAACTTTGGAATGTCTGAGGGTAGTTTGGTGGGGGCCAGAGGCTAAACTAGATTATATCGAATAGGATCGTTAGTCAATTTCGATAGATCTAGCAAGTTTAACGTTGCCAGAAATGGTAAGCATGAAGGAGCCTGGGAATTCCATCCCCCTTAGGAATGATTTACCACATTGAATATCCTGTATTTTTTGAGGCACCAGATTTCCAGATGTTGTTCGTAAAAAATGCTGGGCCATAAGAAAATCCTTGCGACCCAACATTTGCAAAAGGACCGCCTCCCAACATAGAGTTACTATATACAGGAACATTCCCTCCAACCAAGGTATTGAATGAAGAAGAAATCCCTTGGTAAGGGTTCCAAGCATTTGAAAATGGAGAAAAAGCCTTAGAAGTACCCGATGAAGGGAAAGGAACATTCCCTTTCTGACCAATGAAAAACCAACTCCCTGCTCCCAATGCTATAAAAACAGGGTTCCATCCTGAAGAGACATTGGAGCTTTGACCTCCGGAAAAAGGATTAAAACCTTGATTTTGAGAGGTGAAAGGCATGGATCCTAAGGAAGGGTTCAAATGGGAAATATGCCCACTTCCAAAGGGGAACCCTTGAAAAGAAGTTGATCCACTAGCCATGGAAGCTATGGGTGTGGAAACAACCGAGACAACAGAAAAGGAGAAAGAAGGAATTCTACTAGTGGGCATTCCATAAGAAAAGGGACTATATTGAGAAGCATGTGCCTGGGTGTTTCCAGAGCCAAGCACAACAACACTATAAGTGATTGCCGATATGGAAATACTTCCTTCTCCTTTAACTGAAAGAGTAGTCTGGACACTTTCAGTGCTCATAGCCGAAACTGTGTTCCCAGTCGTGGCCATTGAAAGAAAGGGATATGATGGAAAAGGACTAGCCAGTCTCTAAGATTTGGGCCTGATGTACCAAAGAACGTTAGGAAAAATAGCAGGAAGAGGAGATGGAAGAGACTTAGTAGGCTGAGGAACTTCCTCTACTTCAACTTCTTCTACTGGAAATAAAACTCTAGAGATGAGTGGATCACTCCTCTCTAAACTGACACTAACACCAGAACCACCCACAAAAACAACAAGCCCTGACGGAGGATCACTCTCTGCTGCCGTTCGTATGAATCTTGATTCGAGGTGTATGAAAAAAGACCACTTTAGATGCGCATAACAAATGGCCCTAACAGTAGAAATGACTGCTAATATCTTCAAATCTGCAGTTAGATGATCAATATAAATTCTGCAAAAATCTAGATCTATGCATTAGAAGACATTAAATGGTAGAAAAATAAGATTTACCCCATAGATCCAATGGACAAGACAAGAATATATCCAATGAAATTTTTATTAATGGCACCTAGGAGGAAAACACAAGAGGTTGTTCCCTATTCTCCTCAATGGGATGGGTTCTTGTAAGTCCTCAACACTTCAGATTTAGAATTCCTCTCTCTTGGTGGTGTAGAAAACCCAGACAAAAATGGAAAAATATGGCTATGATAATGGATCAATAGCTAGACCAAGAGTTGAGATCCAGAGTGATCTTTAGGCAACAAAAGGTGACAAATGAATGGGAAAACCCTTCTATTTATAACAAAATATTGAGTTAGTCTAGATATTGGTGCATAATTAAAATATTATTAACCAAATCAAGATCCAAATTTTATGGAATATTTTATTATATTTGTCGGAGGGAAAAGGAATTTGACTTGAGTCAAATCCCCTTATTTGTAAATAATAAATAAATAAATGATTTATTTATCATTTTAAGGATGTGATTAAGTAATAATAAATAAATAAATGATTTATTTATCATTTTGAGGATATGGTTGAGTAATAATCAAATAAATAATGATTTATTTAATTATTTAAGGGTGAATTAATCATATTTAACAAAGAATATTATTTAAATAAGATTTAAACAATTATTCTTTAGAAAATAATAAGATAAATAATGATTTATCTAATTAATTTCTTTGTTTTGGGTTAAATATAACCATAAATATTAATTAAACTACTGTTTAACTAATTATTTCTTGAGGAAAATCAAACAAATATATATTTATTTAATATTTCCTTATGGGGTTTCCTGTTTAGACCATAAACAACTTAATAAAGGTGATTTACTAAGTTATTTTCATAGTGAAAGCAATTTTACTTGGATTAAAATTGGTCTTACATGAAGTACTTGGGTCCATCTAATGATAATAGGTTAGATGACCAAAAAATGGTGTAACATATTCCCCCTAGCGTGTGAGCGTTAGGAGCTAATCGTATGACCGAAGTACATCGTAAGAACTCAATCACTAGACATCGAAGGGGAAGTCAAAGAGAGAGAAGTATAAGGTAAACCAAAGTGCTAAAAGAACTAGACCCTGAGGAGGCGACTTGCAAGTGCGACAAGTCTTTTTGATGAGTGAGTACCTGCTATAGGCAGCGGGGGAGGCATACCTATGCCTTCCGAGAAAATAGTACAAACAATAAGGCACCCGGAAAACCGCGGAATGCAATAATAAAGCATATGCTGGCCTAAACATGAGCTAGATAAATAATACGATAATGAATCCCACATACATATTGTGCCTAGGATAACAACCAGGACTTGTACAATAATATATGAGTACATGAGATATAAATACAACCCAGATGCCCCTGAAAACAGGAAAGGGCTCTAAAAATCTGACTGAGACATGCAAAAAAAAAGGCACTGCAAGCGGCTAAGGCCGACATCATCAAATTTATGGAGCTACATCGAAGGCTGTAATGAATATGTCATCCGAGTGTGTGGGGGGCTACCTGTAGGGCCACCCCCTCATGATGGCTGAGACATCTCACACAAACCCTGGAATCATCGATGTCAACTACTGCATCACTGAACCATCAAGTATATGGATCTTGATCATGTTGAAAGGAGTTGGAGCTGAGAAGAAATCAAGTCAAAGGGCAATAAGGATTCCCTTTGCCTGATCCGAGGCACCGAACAAAAGTGGAAGCTGGAACCAAGGTACACTGCCCTCTAGACCTGTCTTCTAGAATGAATGAGTTGATGTCGACAGAAGGAGGTCAGCCATAGGTGAGGCAATAAGGGATCCTCAACTAAGGCATGAGAGAAAATAGTAGAGTGACTAACAGACTGACATCGATGATGATGATGAAATGGGGGGAAATGCATAGCGAACAGACGACTTCCCTTGTTAGATAATAAACAGCATGGATGACTTGGCAGTGACTGACACAATATCATGGGGGATAGGGGACAGTGGGATTGAAGGCCATAATGAGTGACACGAGAGAGACTAAGAAATGATGGATGGAAGACTATAGTAGGGTGCAAAGGGACTCGAGATAGACTCCATGAAAGCAATGATGACTCAAATCAGATGCTCTAAACAAGGGTGACTCAATAATGCTGCCAGACAGGAAAAGGGTCCAATGGGGACCATAAAGGCATGAGTACAAGATGGTAACTCACGACAAAATTCAACACGAGTGTGGACAAGTATGGAAGCAACATGGTGCCCCCGGTACGAGTGTTGCAAGTGAAGAAATTCGATTTTTAGGAAGGGTGAAGTGGCACTTCATGGGAAAAATGTGTCTCAGTGAAGTATCAAATCACTAAAAAATAACAGATACCCATTTGAGGGCTCGGTGAGAGCTTTCCAATGGTGTAGAAGGTATGGTAAACGAAGCTACGGTTGGATCGCAACAGGTGAAAGAAAAAACAGGGGTTTCTCTTTTAATAAGGCATTTTCCCTCCAAAATCATTCATTTGCATGTGGAGCTGTGGTGAATGTAGAGAGGAGAGAAGGCCCTAAATCTTGCGGCGATCTTAGCGGAAAAACCGACCGTTGGAATCGAGATCCTTCAGTTGTAGGTAAGAGGCCTAACCCTACTCTTTATTTTCAGTCGATTAAAAGTTTAGATTAGGTCCGTAAGGCTCAGTAACATCTCTCTACTCCTCTTCACGGCTGGGTCGCACTTTTTGGGGAAAAAAGTGCGACCTGGCTAGCAGGTTTTGACCCGAAAAGTACGACTTGTCTAGGAGGGGTGTTTCTATGCTGTTTTTTGGATGAGCACTAGGGTTTTTTGATGAGAAAAAGTCTTTCCTATCTGTATATTGATAAATATGATGGTTTTGTGTAGGTATGGTAGAATTACGGATCAATTGGAGAGAGAGAGACCTGGGCGCATTACGGTCAAAGATCCGGGAGAATCAGGGTGTTCGCAGTGCTTTGGCCAGGTTTGGGGTTCTGAAGTTTGTGGAGAACCCTTTGATGAGAGCTGGGGAGCCCTTATTGGCCTAGATTGTCAGCTATTGGGATTCAGACCATGAGGTCTTTATAGTGCAGGGGAACCAGATCGATTTGACAGTCTAGGATATATATTTCTTAACTGGTCTTCCACCACTTGGGATGGTAGGGAATACTCAACATGATTACCACATGGGCAGAACATCATAGAATTTTTAGAGCGCCATTCTCAGTCAAGTCTCCAAGTCAAGGGGACTCGGATACCCATCGGATATTTGGAGAGGTTAGAGACTCGTGCTGTGGCCATAACGATGCTACGGATCCTGGGCAACTAGGCACTCCATCACATCACGGTGGGTCAAATGATGCTTGTGGAGAGTGTTTTGAGTGGGACCTACTATGGGTGGGCCTATATGATGTTGTCGTCGTTGAAACAACAGTTGTCACTATGTAAGTGGCAAGTGAACCATGACTGTGCATATGGTATAGTTTTGTGTTCTTTCTTCTTTGAGAAGATCTCGACACTTCGACCTCGCATACAGCTACCAGATGGGGGCCCGAGAGAACCTAGGATGCACCGGTGGGGGTGACTACTGTGCAGAGGAGGAGGTGGAGCAGTTGGAAGGGTGTTCCATCCTGATTTCTTTTTTCATTGGGATCAGATGCCGCTGTATATAGATGACTATCCCTATAGTGGGATGAATTATTGTGGGGACCCAGATATGCCACTGCTGCCTAGTCGCATATGGGGACCCGATGGTGAGTGACAAATTTCTAATCTTTTATGTGCATGTAAAGTTTCTAGAATATTATATGTGGTACCGATTCTTTTACTTTTGGTATGCAGATACAACATCGGTAAAACCAGCTGGGTACATGGGACGACTTGTAGTATCGGGGGCCACAGGATCTAGTGGAGTAAGGGCGCAACACAATGAGGATGTAGCAGCCCTTCTGGAGGATATCCAACATAGATGTGAGAGGCTTCTGACCAGTGTTTCGGAATGCGACTGGAAAGACTTAGATGACCAGTACATAGAGCCATGTATTGGTTTACCCTCGAAATGGCGAGGGGTCGTGCAGCGAATGGCGATGGCCAGATAGGGCATGCATGATCTACGAGCTGCGGGGGCAGAGCCATTGGCTCGAGACCCTCCAGATAGTGATTAGTGTGTAGGGGCAGGTGGTGCCCCCAGTTTTGAGTTTTTGTAACATGCTATGGGTGTGTCATATGTATCAGACTTGATGAACTATAAAACATTTTATATGACACATACTATGGATATGCATCATTTATGTTATTGTCTTGTGTTAAATGTGTGTGTTAAATTCAAATCCAGAATGTGGTTTGCAATGCTATCTACATATTGATTTTGTGCTCTAGGTACATGACTGAAAGTAATGATTTCAAATTCACACATCAAAAGCTTCACTCGTAAATATCTTCTGAAAAGGATAGGATTATGCACACGATATACACCATTCAATTGAATGACAAGAAGCAGGAAATCTAAACGAACATGAAGGTGGAGGATGCGATGTGAAAGGGCATCAGCTAATATACCTCGTACAACATCATATTCAGCCTGATTATTAGTAGCAGTACCAATGCATACACCGTTTTAAAGAAGAAGCGCATGAAAAGGGGTAAAAATGGCCCAACCTACCGAGGCTAAATTTCGGGAGTAGCGACTTTCACCATCGGCAAAACCGATATAAGGTGTTGACGGGGGGTCCCTCTGAAAGGTGCCACAAGATAATAAATGGGAGGGAAAAGAACAATGGTGGCAACCTGAGCGCACAGTAGAAATCGAATGCATTCCACAAAAGGGAGTGATCTGGGTAGGATTTCTACTTCCCACATGGGGCCGGTGAGGAAGAGTGTGGGAGCTACTAGAGGTGTAGCTTGAGCTTAGGCTGCATAAGTCACCAAAGGTATGGATGATGGCATCTCGTTTATGGGCGGGAAAGATGAAGTCAGGGGTGGACGTAGCTTCCATGATGTCGTCGTAACAACAGGAGGTGGAAGGATAGGAGGAAGGGAGACCACATGACACAGCAAGGCTACAGGACTCATCATCATGAGAAGAAAGACTCACATACGCATCGTCGTGGGGGATGACGTAAGAAAAAGCAGATAAAGGATCTACTGATGTTGAGCCCGGGGTGTTTATTAAAAGTAGGTCAAGCGAAACAGTAGGAGAAGATTCAGAGGGATCTTCTGTCGAGGGTCTCAAGGATGATGAAAGGTAGAGGATGGTGGCCGCATGCTTTGTCATTTCAAGGGGAATGTCGCATAGGATGCACTGCCCAATATACTATGCTACCTGATAAGTAGATTGATTCTGTTTAATCTCGTACTCTTGAACTACCTCTAAAGAGGCACGGTATTGTGTAAGGCGGGGACAATGATGGGAGTAATGGCCACAGAGACCACACAAAGTGTTGGTGTCCAGGTGAGGATGATTTATCCACCTTAATCCAACATTAATTTTATCAATCCGGGAGTGTATCCTTTCAAAGCAACGCGCAAGGTATATGCAGGAACAAACACACAATCGATTTTATAATTAAGATTCAACACATTGTTATAGTATAAAATCAAATGCTGAACTCAAAGCAATCTAAATAGTAACAAATAATAAAAATAATCATAACAAAGAAATTCTCACACACACGCAGACGCAGCACCTGATCAAAAGAGCGGGCCCAACTCTCTGATCAGGGGCTGCGTTAGTCATGGAACGCTTGGAAACAGAAGAACCAAAGGTATTTTATTAATCTATAAAAATGTGATTACAATATTCCTTTCGGAACCCCTCATTACAGGAACAATTTCCATTTTATACACAGTGCGAGAAAATAACAGATTCCCCTGGAATGTAGCAATTGTGCGTTCAAAAATATGCAACAGTTGGAACATCGCAAACATCAGCTGTCTAGAATAGAACAAGGGCCAAGATTAGACCCCGAGAATCATAAACCCAGCTGCGTAATCTCCCAGTAGCTGACCGTTACCAGATCCGTTGCAAAATGGCTGGAGCAAGAGTTCCTGTTCTCCAAATTGCAATCAAGCACATGTCTTAGTGTCGCAAATAGGTAAGACTTTGTGACTTTACTTCATCAATTAAAATATTCCAATTGGAAAAGATAGGGGTATTTACCTCATAGGTTTAACATAGAAAATGTAGGTAACCAAACACAAAAAGGATAAAAAAGGATACTAGAAATAGTCAGAAAGATAGCCAGATTTGGTGCCCAACATCTCCCCCCAACTAGCTTACTGCATGCCCTCATGCAGTCCGCCGCCTCCGTAGGTCTGGGTTCTGCAAAATGTGAGCTTCATGAAGCCCGACAAGATTATACTCTAAAGCCATCTATGTCCCAGGAACTTTGAATCCATCTGAGAGGAGAACTTCATTCCACCAATCTGCTGGAACGTTGTACGCAGGGGTATAAACTTCTGCAGGCAACCAAATAACAGGGTACTGGAACCGAAGCCCCATCCATTGAATCCCACATATTTGGATGCATGCCACATATCTGGGTACCTTGGAAAGTGCTCGCACAAAATTAAGCACCCCAAAAGGTTCTGTATTCCAGACAGCTGTTGGTGACATCATCCATATTTTTTGACAACAATCGAGGGCCTCTTTTTGAGAAACATTTAATTGATTAATACAAAGATCAAGGCACCACCTTTGTGTCCTTAGCATTCTTTCTTTGTTCTCCTCAAATTTCAAAAAGGCATGGTGCTTATTATACACTATGTCTGACCTCCCATGTTCCCCCCTTACTATAAATGGCTTTGTGACTTGATTGGACTCAAAAGTATCATAAGCCTTCTGCCAATGAATTTGATTGAAAGCATAAGAGGTGAGGGCCCTCAGATGGATGTCTCCTACATATGGGACTGGATTAAAGTCTCTGTCCAACCGTAACAAATACCCATGCAGATAAAACTCACACATCAAATGTTGAGTTGGCACATCATGATTTCTCATGATCTGGAGGAATTGTACACCATCTTCAATCTCATAACTGACCTCGTTCTTAATACTCTCCATGCAAAATAAAAGAAAACATTCATGCAAAAATAAAGAATAACAAGAAGCAGGGGGACGACATGCCATCACCTCTTGCACCAATTTGAACATCTGTTCCTTATCACCTTTCAATTTAGCCACTTGTTTTTCCAGCTGCTCCATCTTAAGTTGTTGCTTTGCATGCCTTAACTTCATAATATCTATACGCTCCACATATCCGAAAATGGTTGTGGAGGTTATTTCTTCAGTTATTTTGATCTCTTTCTTATACTGGGCCGCAGTAGATTTCCACGTCTATAGTTTGGCCATCAAGGCCTACTCTCTGGCTTCAAATAGTTATTCAGTTGGATCTGTTTCAGTTCTTGCTTCGACCTTGGCAACTTTAGATTTCTTGGCCCGCCACTTGTATTTGTTGACTTGCTTCTGCATACTATGCACTTTTCTTCTCAAATTCGTCACTTCCATTTTTAGCCGCATCACTTCCTTAAACTACTGTTGGTATCTCTGTTTAATAGGAAGTCTTTGCGGTCCACGTGGCTCTGCCTCTTCTTGCTTAACCTATATCCATTTTGCCTCGATAGCTGGAGGAAAATCTCCTGGGACTACCTCTGTCGGACCAATAGTTGGTCCAACCTCCTCTGCCTGTTCTTCTTCTATTACCTCTTGCTTTACTCTTTTTACACTTACATGCTCCATTGGTGCATTCATCGGGACCGCTCCGCTTGGTCCCTCCTTTTCACTAGTGGCCATTCTTTCATCATGTACATTCTCTTTGGCCAGTGGTGATTCGGTAGGATGCTCCTCTACTAAGATACCTGTTAGGGCCTCTTCCGGCCGTGGCCTTTTTTTAAGTTCGAAGCCATGGGAATGGAAACATTTTATTCCTTTCTTTGCTGTGGGGAACGTGTCACCCTCTCTCCCCCCAGAAGAAAGATGGGGAATTGGAACAAATCCTCTGCATTCCACCCTAAGGTCAACGCTGGTTCTTGTGGAGCAGCGTCGGCCTCATACCTTAGTTCCCCTGTCATTTCCTCTGCGGGCTCTCTAGTCGGAGTGGTCATGACTCCTTCTTCAATCGAATTATCCTCCTCCATTGGTTCCATAACAATAGGAGATCCTTGTGGAGTGAACTTGGTTGCAATGTCGACCATTTCACCCTCTTCCAGTTGCTAAGGGTTTACCTCCATGCTCGTAGCACTTTCTATTTGTTCAACTAGCCCTGTGGATGAGGCTGGTTCTTGTGTAACAGCCTCGGCCGTAGTGTCACTGGGCCTCTCTGCAACTTCCATTAATTCCATGAGCTCAGCTTCGCACTAGGAAACGGTCTGTTCTTCATGCTCTTCAGTCTCCATTTCCATCTCCTCAGGCTTCTCCTGATCAATGTAATCATCATCCTCTACAATTACTTGCATGGCTTCTTCCTCTTCATCCTTCTGCATTGCTTCATCTTCTTTCACCCTAGTAGCCATAGTGGCTTCTATTTCCTCCTTTGTGGAATTTCGGAACAATTCCCACAGAATTGGGATCTTCTCGATGGCATTCATAACTAGCAACTGAACCATCCATGGTGAGAGAGGACTGCCAACACCTGCCGCGCCCCCCGAGCCGAATTTTCCATCAGTTGAAGGCTTCTTAACAGAAAATAGGGCGCATTCATTGAGAAGGCCTCTGCCTATGGAAATCGCAGATGGGCCAAAATGTGGAGGTGATATTTGAAAATAGTCGAATACCTCCCTTCACATGTCATATATTTTATGACAACTTCTGCAACCTCTCCCCATGGACGAGGTAATGAAGCTTGGTCGTATCCCCAACCCTTCTGCACAATTCTTTCCCCAGCTTGCAGAAAAGCTTCGAGAAGTTTCGGAAGGGGTGTTCTTCTTGAAAACCATCATTCGCCACCTTGCAGTAACCCACTAACTTCTGCAATGGTCTCCTCCGTTACTGGAAATTCGATTCCTCAAACCCAAGAAGCTCCTCCTTCCAGATTCAATGAAAATTCCATCGCAATTTCCTCATCCCATCCATTCAATCTATCAAAGTACACATCCCAACATGCATTTTCAAATATTTGCCATACCTCTCGATTTCTTCGAACTCTCGTTGAATCCCTGGGCTCATGTCGCACCTATCGACCACACATTGCTGCAAAGGCGGAGTCAACATGATGGCTATAGTTATCTGGCAGGCGGGAGTGACAAGGCTCCAAAATGTAAGTAACTAAAACAACGTCATGGTCACTTTTAAATATAATGGATAAAAAATACTAATATGCTTTGGGAGTAATGACAGGTGATGGTAGTACTGTTCGGTACCCTCAGAGTTTAATGCGGTATGTTGGGAGATGAATGATATGACTCTTGTGCGTACGAGTACACAATTCAGCTCATATGGTATGATTACGACATACTTGAGGTCATTAAATTGGTTTTAGTGGAAATCGTGTGTCATAAATGCCTTTACAAAGTACATTGTCATTCATTATGACGATTCCCTGCCCCCAACTAAATGACGGCTGTCCTTGGCTCGTTTTAACCGTCCTTTTGGAATATTTAATTAAATCCATAAAATCAACAAAGATGTACCTGCGGACTTACCTTAAAGTGGAGTAACAATAAAAATATCCGTCAGTGAATAATATGAACAATAACAGCAACACTGAGTAACAACAGCTACAGAGTAACAGCAGCTACGAAGTAACGACAGCTACAGAGCAACGACAGCTGCGGAGTAATAGCAGCTACGGAGTAACAACAGTTTTGGTGTAGCGGCAACTTCGGAGTAACATCATCGGTGGTGTAACAGCAACTTCAGAGTAACAACATCGGCGGTGTAACAGCAACTTCGGAGTAACAACATCGGTAGTGTAGCAACAACTTCAGAGTAACAATATCAACAGTGTAGCAGCAACTTCGGAGTAACAACATCGATAGTGTAGCAACAATTTCAGAGTAACAACATGAACAGTGTAGAAGCAACTTCGGAGTAACAGCATCAGCAGTGTAGCAACAACTTTGGAGTAACAACATCAGCAGTGCAGCAGCTGTTAGCCACCTATAAATTCTGATATACCTAGTGGTGGATAAATTTGTTTTCAAGCCTTCAAGATATTTATTTCCTTTGAAAATATCTCATCCTTGAAGTCTTATGTTTGTTCTATCCTGGAGGTTCATCTTCACTACTGTTTCCATCTTAAAGCCATGATGATTCACCAAAGAAAGTTGTTCCAAAGGCCACTGAAACTTCCCATGTCCACTTATTTTCCTTCATTTTCATAAATCCTTCTTTTCATATTTTAACCCTCCATTTATCCTCTTAAAGCCTTTAATCCCCTTTAAACCTTCAAACATTCATTTACAGGTTTAAAGACTCGTTTCTTTCCTCTCTACCGAAAGCCAAAAAACCCTAAAAAACCTTCATTTTTGGCTTAAAAACCCATTTTCACACTAAGGCCTTAAGCCCCTTTCGGCCTTAGCCCTAGCCCCTTTTCCACATGTGACCCAGAGCCATAACTAGGCGCTAGCCCTTATCGCCAATCACAATCGGATTTTCCTTTCCTTGACTTTTCCTTTAGTCTTCCAATCTTCCGATGCAATGAGTCCCTTCTCCTCCAATCGCCGATTTGATCTGGACCATTAAATCCACAAGAAATAACAGCAAGGATTTAATCACACTTCACATGTTCCTTTCCCCTTTTCACTTTTCTGCTGGTCGCCGATTAGATCTCCATCATCGATGTTTTCAGATCCAACGGCCATCGTTCCATCGCATCGCTCCATCGGTTCTTCGCTTCGCTCATCACTCGCACCCGATGATTTGATCTGGACCGTTGAATCCACAAGAATCAACAGTCAGGATCACATCGCACTCTGCCCATAGCCCTCCATCATCACCCCACCAACTAAATCCTGACCATTGATCATCCTTCAGATCGGACGACCCTCACATAATCGCATATCGCAAAGGCTTAGTCCCTTACCCTTTGACTTCCACCGATGCGATGCTCCGATGAGATCTCCATCATTCATTTCCCCTGATCTAACGGCCAGCGCTTAATCACACATCACAAATCCAAAGTCTCGTTTGATTTTCACCCCCTACGTGTGATCCCCGATTTAATCCTGACCATTCATTCTACTGGATCCAACAGTCCACGCTTCATCGCAGTTTCGCCATCCTCCTGACCCTTCATCCACCATTTTTAACCTCCGTCGTTGATTTATCATGATCCGACAGCCCTCATTTAACCCACGGATCACCCTCAGGATTTTTCCTCCGTACTCCCGGTCCCACCACCAACGCCCCCGTTTCCTCTCATTTTCACCTTTTTCCTATGTATTTTCCCATGCATAAATTTTTACATTTTAACACTAAAGGTTATTTTTTGCGCCTACTTAGTTTAAACCTCGGTTTTAGTGGTGTTGCATCATGAAACCTTTCTCTGCCGCATACCCTTTCACCCTGTAGCACTTCATCCATCATGTTCAACCCGCACCATTGGATCTAGAGCCTCCAATCCAATGGTCAACGATCAATCTAACGTAATTTTTGAGCCCTTCCCATAGTGCGCCACTTTTATGTGATAAAGGTGGTTTTAGAAATCCACGTGTCAAACGTTAACCTATATCACGTTCCAAAAGCTAATACCACCTCCCCCCCATTTTGTTGTGCGAAAAACATTCCCGGTTTCCGCCATACCACCCTCTGCAACATAACTTCCTCTTTTAACCCTGGCCGTCGATCTCTGAGATCGCACGACCCATATTATATCGTGATAAAATTTCATTTGTTTCCCATATCCCTCCCAAACGACTCCATAGAGAGATCTCCATCGTAGATCATCATGATCTAAAGGTCCACGTTCATCCTCACACCCAAACCTCCATTGACTTGGTTAGCTACTTTGCCAGGGCCTTTTCTGATTTTCCGCTGCAATCACATTCTTCCTCACTACTCCTTCGCCACCCCAGAGCCCATGCAAGTAGTCTAAACCGAGCCCGTAGGATTTCATAACATGTTTTCGTGTGTTTGGAGGTTTTTTAATGGTCGATGAAGGAATTAATGTTTTACAGTCACAAAGGTGACACAAAATCTGAGATGGAAATCTCAAGGCCACAAAACAACGTCAAAGGGCATCAGTACAGAAGCAGTTCGAGCAATCAGCAAAGTGAAAACATAAACATAGTTAAAATAGGTTGAAGTACAAAGAGATAGAGTAGTTATTAATGCAGAATGTTGATTTACACAGATGTAGCCCATCCCATGCACACAAGCCTGCCAAGCAGTTATTACACCAGGGAAGCTACTAAAAACTGTCAGAAGCAGTTATTTAGAAGCATGGGAGTCCTCAGAGCCCATTATTCACTTAAATCACACCAAGAAGATAACAGTACCACTCTAGATGGTTTTTCCTCTCAAGGAAACCCTGTGGGTGATTTCTATCATATCAAAATGGTCTCAACAAGATACAAAGTTATTGATCCTGTCTAGAATTTAATGTTATGTTTATGACATAGGATGGAGCATTTGAATGCTCTCTCCTACCTCTAATGTTCATTAAAACTTTCCTCACCTACTTTCCCTCAATTTTCCTATAAATACTCTTTGAAGTATCATTGTAAAAGGTTGGCATTTGGTGATTTCTAAAGTAATACATATTGTTGCTTTGAAGAAGCATTGGTGTTCTAAAAGAGTGTGGAAGTCTCTGTGTTTTCTATTGATGAGGGAAGCTGGAACATTGGATCCCTGAGCCTGGTTATGGTGAAGTAATCTCTATTGTTAATGTTATTTCCTGTTTATCACTCTATTCCATTATGCTTTGACTTACAGTAGGATAAAATGTTTAGGAAGAGAAATGTATCTTAGAAGCACCTCTAACCTATTTATCCTTCACTATTTATATTTTCTCTGCTACTGAATTATGACAGGGTAGTCTAACAACTCTCTTAAATAATCAGTTTGTTTTATTTCAGAAATGGTTAATTCAGTTTGTTTTATTTCACAAACCCTTGCGCTCTATAACTAGCCTAAGACCTTAAATTTAACTTTAAAGATACATTATTCTTTACCTTTATAGAGAGATTCCTCTCCGGATCTAGGAGGGCAAGATCTTGAGATCCCAAAGCAGTTTTGATGTTGTCTTGTCTTTCGGTTATCCAATCTACCAAAACACAGGAACCCCAACATAATGGCGATCACGGTGGGACCTATTGAGTTCATATTTTCTTGAATACTTCTTAAAAACTCTTTAGGCCCTTAGCTTGACAAAGAACACCTTGTGGACTTATCCCACCACTGACACCAACATAATGGCGATCACGGTGGGACCTATTGAGTATATGATAGTCTAGCTTACTATTGTGCACTCTTTAGTCCTACAAATCTCTATGAAAATCAATTAGTAAGCCATAGACTAGACTCTGTTTGTTTGAGCACCTTAGCTAAGTGTTGAGATCAGACATAGGACACTCTCATAACCATAAAAATGTACAAAATCCAAAAAATATCTTAGACTGGCTTCATAATAAACATGGTGGTGGAACCATAAAACAATTTTACCTTCACAAAAAGATAAAAAATTTCCACCTGGAGACTCCATTAGCCCCAGTAGGCCTATTACCCATCTAGGTCTCCATATTTCTTTAGGACTATGTTAACCAGCCTTGAAGAAGTTGAGGAACCTAGTCCCATATTAGATAAGACATTATAAGAGACAAAACTTTCAAAACAGTTCCTACAAACTTTAGCCTCTCTCAATTTTTGAAAAGCAGTCTAGCTGCACATAGGATCAACACTAGATCCCATCCAGACCCTAATCCTCCTAAAATAGTTGACAATCTGGAGAGAATTCTGTGGCAAACTTCTAGAGCTGGAAAATCAGCTGTTGATAGGAACATTCCAAGAACAAAATCTCTCCCTGAAAACCTTGTTGTCTTGAAGCATTTACACTTTGACTTACATCATAATAAGAACATCTTTAGAACCAGATCTCAAAGTGATCTAAACCAAACTGATCTTGAAACTACAGGTTTTCAATAGAGCTCTAGTAGAGAAGCTTCGCCTTCTACTCCTCCTGATTCACAACTTCTCCACCACTTTAGCCTCTTTCATAACCAATCTGCTCAAAACTAGTTTGCTGGCCCAAGTGTTTCTTCCACTCCAATCCATACCAACACTGTCCAAAACACTCCATTGTAGCCCACTTTCCCTCTTGTCAATCCACCCACTGTAAATCCACCTTTCTTTCAACCATGGCAGCATGGTATGCCCCATTAGTGTTACCACAACCTATGGCTCCCTTTCCAAATGACTATCAGTCTAAAATTCCCCATTTCACTGGAAAAGAATCTACCACAGCTCAACAACATGTAGTTAAGATGGAAGATGTGTTTGATTATATGGAAATAGAAGATGACACCATTAAGATGAGAATCTTTTCTCAAAGTTTAGGAGGAGAAGTAAAGAAGTGGTTTAAGGGCTTAGCTCCGAATAGCATCAATTACCTTCCCTCTTTGCATCAAACATTCATAAACAAATGGGAAATCAAAAGCAAACCTCTCCAAATATTAGCAGAGTATAACAGTCTTAAAAGAAATCAGGGAGAGAGTGTGTAGGATTACTCCACCAGGTTTAACAGTATCTACAATGCTCCTCCACCTCCCATGAAACCTCCCCAAGGTATGGAATTAGTGAGATATCCTGAAGGTTTCGATGCTGATATGGCCTACCAACTAAGGGAGAGAGATTATGTAACTCTAGAAGACATGCAGAAAGGAGTTGTGAGTGTAGAAGCAAACTTAATTAAGAAAAGAGCTAGGTTGAGATCATAGAAGAGGGAAACTTATAAAGATGATTCTGGACCCTCAACCTCATCCTCTGATACCAAAATTGACTACCTAGTGAAGGTAATGGAGAGAATTCTTGAAAAGATAAACTTGAGTGATAGAGTGCCACCAAGAGAACCCCAAAACAACTTCCAAAATAGAAATAGAAATCAAAACTTTAGAAGAGAAAAAAATCAAGATAGGCAAAGATATAATGACCAACAAATTAGACCTCCCTTCCAACAAAACTATGTAGATCAAGAGGAAGAAAGAGAGATTGAAGGATTGGGAGAAAACCATGTAAACTTGATTGGATCAGACAGTTAGGATAATGTTTACCTCACTGAAGAAGAACAAGTTTTCTTCTCCTCAGAACCAAAAGAAGAAACATATAAGGAGTCTGAAGATTATAGATTGGGGTTTGAGAATGAAATCACGGAAGTACACAAACACTATGATCTGAGAAGAAAATGGAACATAGATAATCCAAATGACAAAAATACTAGCTCTGCTGTTAGGAAAAATGCAGAAAATTAGCATAAGAAAGCAGCAGAGAAAACCCACATTTTGGCTAAGAAAATAGATTTAAACAAAGGGAAAAGTAGTCAGCCAAATGTGGAACAGAGTTGCCCTAGTACTTCTGCTAGTGGCCCTGTTAAAACAGCCTAGATTGACAGTCCTAATAAAACTCAGCAAATTAGAATTGCTGAAAGAAATGCAATTGAAAAAATAGATCTAAATACAAAAAAATCAATAGTTCCTTTCAGCGTTGAGGGAGAGATTGCAAAGACTAAAATTAACATACCTCTGGCTGAATTAGTGACTTAGGAAGTGTACAAAAACCAGGTCCTAAAAGCTCTGAATATAAATCTTGATACCGATACTTTGAACTTGACAGATGACAAGCCAGAGTTTTTGTTTGGTCCCAAAATTGAAGGAAAATACCAGGAAGGGGCTGTGCCTCCTTTCTATGTCAGTCTAAACATACATGACAAAATATTACACAATGCCATGCTAGATTCCAGAGTGTCACACAACCTTATGCCCAAGGTGGTAATGGAGAGCTTAGGCTTAGAGATTAGTAGACCATATAAAGACTTATACTCCTTTGATTCCAAAAGGGTCAAATGCTTGGGGTTAATTAAAGATTTGTGCGTTAGCTTGTCTCAAGTTCTTGCCAAGAATCTTGTAATGGATATAGTACTAGCTGACATTCCCCCAAAATATGGCATGCTTTTGTCTAGACCATGGGGAGCTAAGATTTAGGGCACCCTTCAAATAGATATGTCTTATGCCACCATGCCAGTTTTTGGTCAAACTAGAAGATTATATAGGGAAACCCTCATGAAATACATGGTGAGTAGCAAGGACAGACCTCACAACACTAATGTTTATTCCACACATTCAGATCTAGATTCCTTTATTTTATAAAATGAAGATGAAGTCACCCAAACAAAGGAAGAAAATGAGCAGGACATTATTGCACTAGAGCATTCAGAATTGTCTTCCTCTCAACCTCTAGATATCTCAACTTCCAGCAGCCTAGAGCAACGCAAAACAGATGAGAATGAAGTAGAAGCACTTTGGAGAATGAGCTTTGATGGCTCTTGCAGCAAAAATAGTGCAGGGGCTGGTGTATGGATACACAACACAAACAAAGGACATGCTTGCAAATTATATTTTTCATGCACCAACAACATTGCAGAATATGAAGCCCTTCTCTTTGGCCTGCACATACTTAAAGAGTTAATGGCCAAAAAGATATCAGTACAAGGAGATTCTGAGTTAATTATTAGACAAATCAAAGGGGAATATTCAACCAAATACACCAGACTCAGAGAATATAAAAACACTGTTTTAGATCTCTTGAAAACCTTCGAAAAATATGAGCTTATGTTCATACCAAGAGCCCAAATCACCTGGAAAACGAACTGGCTTTTACTGCTAGTAATTTCCACATACCACAAATCGATGAGCAGTTCATTATAAAGGTTAAAAAAAGACTAGTAGTGCCCAATAACAAAGATCATTGGCAGGTTTTTAACAATGATAAAAATATAGAGGATTCCCTGTAGTCAAAAAATGAGTTTTCTGCAGCATCACCAAGTTGCAGCCATGAAAAAGAATGTTTAGATGGGGAAAAAATTCATGAAACAGAGTCCCCCTCTCCTACTAATGTAAATCAGTTTGATCATCTTTTCAAAGAAAAATTATCTGATGATCCAAACCAAAAGGACCTCAAAATTCTAGAGTGTAAAGGTGATACAATAGCCAAAGGCCTTGCTCCATTAGAATAACTCTCTGATTTCAACGATGTAGCTAAGGAACCTAAAGCAGAAACCATGGAAACTAATGTGGAAGAGCACAACATAGGCAGCCCGACTGAGCCTAAAATGATTAAGTTGTCTAGCACCCTTCATGCCCACATCAAACAACAATACATAGCACTCTTCAAAGAGTTTGTATGTGTTTTTGCATGGGACTATAAAGATTTGAAATCATATGACACTAGCATCATTAAGCACAAGAACCCTCTTAAGGAAAATTAGAGACCTTTCAGAAAGAAATTAAGGAGGATAAACCCTTTTTTATTGCCTGTAGTAGAGAAAGAAATTAGGAAGATGTATGATGCAGGGATCATTGTTCCTCTCAGATACTCAGACTGGGTTTCCAATCTAGTATCTGCAAGGAAGAAGACAAGGGAGATCAGGCTGTGTATTGACTTCAGGAACCTGAATAAAGCCTCTCTAAAAGATAACTACCCCTTGCCAAAAATGGACCACATTCTTCAAAGGGTAGTCAGGTCAAAAATAATATCATTATTAGATGGGTTCTTGGGTTATAATCAAGTGTTAGTCCTCCTAAGTGATCAGCATAAAACAACCTTTACCACACCTTGGGGGACATTCATGTATGTCAAAATTCCATTTGGTTTGATGAATGCAAGGGCCACCTTCTAGAGGGCCATGGACATAGCCTTCTCAGAAGACATAGGCTACTTCATAATAATTTACCTTGATGATATTACTATCTTCTCCAAAACTGATGAAGAACATATGGAACATTTAAGGAAAGTTTTTAAGAGATGCAGAAAATTTGGCTTGTCTTTAAATCCCAAAAAGACACTCTTTTTCCTCTAGGAAGGAAAGCTTCTTCGTCACATAATCTCTGAAGAAGGGATCAAAATAGAACCTAAAAGAATTGATGGCATACTGAATATTAGCCACCCTGGAAATCTCAAAGAATTACAGTCTTTCATTGGAAAGATTAATTTTTTGAGGAGGTTCATCCCTAACCTTGCTGAGCTATTAAGAAACATCATTAGCATGCTCAGGAAATAAGTAGGTGTTAAATGGACAATGCAAGCTAAACAATCCTTTGAATTGGTAAAGCAAGCCCTCACTCAAGCACTAGTCCTTATCAGTCCTAATTTCACCAAAGATTTCTATATTTTTTCCTTTGCATCTGAACATACAATAGCTGCAGTATTGTTGCAAAAGAATAGCTTGGGGCAAGAACAACCTATATCCTTCTTCAGAAAAGCCTTAAGAGATGCCCCACTCAAATAAAACATCATGGAGAAGCAAGCCTGGGCTCTGGTAAAAGAATTAAAGGATTTCAGGGTTTACATTTTACATTCACATATCATTGCCTTTGTGCAAAACAATGTAGTTAAAGATATTCTAAGTTAGGACCCCTATGGTAAAAGGGTAAAATAGATCGCCACTATTCTTGAATATGACTTAGAAATCAGGCCTACTAAACTCATCAAGGGACAAGGATTAGCAAAAATCATGGCTGAGTATAACTTCAAAGCTCTAGATATGAACATGGTTGATGCCTTGGAAGAAATAGAAGAGTTCCCAACACCATTTACTGAAGAAAAAATCATGAATTCTCCATGGTACGCTTACATTATGTTTGTGTTGATTTATTTAAATGCTCCTCCTTCCTTTTAAAAAAAAAAGCTAGATTTGTAAAAGAGAAGGCTTTAAATTATTGCATGATAGATGGAGTCTTATATTGGAAACATTCTGTTGGGATACTACTAAAATGTTTACTTGAGGTTGTTGCAGGAAAAATCATGCATGAAATGCATGAAGGAGAATGTGGAGGGCACTTAAATTGGAAGACCACAACAAACAAGATTCTCAGATCTAGTTACTATTGGCCCACTCTTTTTCCAAACACCCACAAACTAGTAATGTCTTGCCACAAGTGCCAAATCTTTGATGGTAGAAGAAAAATCTTGCCCTTTCCCTTGAAACCCATTAGTGTTGAAGCACCCTTCCAACAGTGAGGTTTGGATTTCATAGGGGAGATCCATCCACCCTCCTCAGCCCAGCATAAATGGATCCTCATAGCCACTAATTATTTTACGAAATGGATAGAGGCCATACCAACCAGGAATGCTACTGACTCTGTCATTATCAAATTAATTGAGACCAACATATTTTCCATATTTGGCTGTCCTAGTAAAATAATCACAGACAATGTTTCTTCCTTTAAATCCAAGAAGATGGTTGATTTCTACCATATATATCAGATCACCTTGGGCCACTCCAATGCCTATTACCCCCAAGGAAATGGACTTGCTGAATCCTCAAACAAGAGCCTAATCAACATCACCAAAAAGATGTTGGAGCGGAACTAGAAAGCATGGCATAGTAAGCTTGTTCATGCCTTGTGGGCTGACAGGTTAGCCACCAAAAAGTCAATCAACATGTCCCCCTATCAGCTGGTCTATGGCATGGATGTTGTTTTCCCAACATCCCTAGGGGTTCCAATCATGAAACTCCTTCAGGAAGTCCAAGTTGAAGAAAATGATATGCAGAGAAGGATCAATTAGACCATCCATTTGCAGCAGACCAAAGAGGAAGTTTATCAGAGAACTCAAAAAGTCCAAGAAAACATCAAAAGGTTATTTGACAGGAGGACTAAAGAAAATTAATTCCAAGTTGGGAATGTGGTTCTCAAATGGGATTCAAGGAGGAAAGATAAAGGAAAACATGGTAAGTTTGAAAATCTGTGGAAAGGGCCCTACATTATTCATTCCATAAGAGGCATAATGTGTTTTTCCTGCAAGAATTACTAAATGGTGAAGAAGTGTTAGGAGGTCCTGTCAATGGTAGGATGCTTAAACACTATGTTACACCATTTTTTGGTCATCTAACCTATTATCATTAGATGAACCCAAGTATACCATGTAAGACCAATTTTACCCTAAGTAAAATTGCTTTCACTATGTGAAATAACTTAGTAAAACACCTTTATTAAGTTGTTTATGGTCTAAACAGGAAACCCCAAAAGGAAATAATAAACAAATATATATTTGTTTATATTTCCTGGTCATATTTAACCCAAAACAAGGAAATCAATTAAATAAATCCTTATTTATTTGATTATTTCCTAGGAATAAGTTATTTAAATAATATTCCTAGTTAAATTTGACTAAATCATTTATAAATAATTAAATAAATCATTATTTACTTAATTATATTTCCATAATTTCCTTAAAATAATAAATAAATCATTTATTTATTTATTATTTATAAATAAAGGAATTGACCCAAGTCAAAAATCCTTTTCCCTCCAACAAATATAATAAAATATTCCTAAGAGGTGGTTCTAGAATTTGATTAACAATATTTTATTCATGCACCAAGTTCTAGATTGCCCTAATATTTTGTTATAAATAGAAGGGTTTTCCCATTCATTAGAAACCTTTCATTGCATATTAGATCACTCTGGATCTATATTCTTGGCCTGAATTTGAGCCATTATCATTGTCACATTCTCCATCATTTTCTTTGTGAGCTCCCTTTGAGTTTTATGTTTGTCTGGGTTTTCTACACCAACAAGAGAGAGAAATTTTAGATCTGAAATGCTGAGTACTTTCAAGAACCCATCCCATTGAGGAGAATTGGAAACACCTTTCTTGTTTTCCTCTCAGGTGCCCCTTTTTAATATAAAAATTCTTTCAAATATATTGTTCTTGTCTTGTCTATTGGATGCATGGAGCAACATTTTATTTTCATTGCTTAATGTCTTTTATGCTTAGATCTAGATTTGTGCAACTTTATTTGGATCACCTAACTACATATTTAAAGATATTGGCAGCCATAATCGATGTTAGGGCTATTTGTTATGTGTAGCTAAAGTGGTATTTTTCTGACGAAAGATTCATACTAACAATTGGCGACTCCACACGGGTTTTATTTTGCAACCGTTGTTGTTTTATATATTCCTGCATATCCAGCTATTTCAGACCCTAGGGTTTCTCTTCAATTTTCTGTTTTTCCTATTTTTATGGTGCTTTTCGCTTATTAAACTCTCAAACATTAAATTTTTTAACTTCTGTGTGTTTCTGGCCCTATTGCGCAGGTGACAAACATCAGCCATAGCTAAGACGACAACTTTTTCTCAAATCTGCCGCTGAGAGACTCGGATCTACAGGTCGCACTCATCGGCCCAAAAACTGCGACCTGGACTGGAGGGTGCAATTTTCTGCCCCAAAACTGCGACCTAAACTGAAAATAGGTCAGAACTTGCGACCTGCACTTTTCTCTGCACTTTTCCAACAATTTTTCTGGGTTTGTTTGAAGCTTTTGTCAGGGTTTTCCAGCCTCCGTCTCTGCCCGTTTAGACCTGTTTCTAACCCGTTTCACTCATCTAAGTGGGAATATTGCCCCTTAGGGCTTTAGTACCCTCCAATTTTTGTGGGCTAGTTTTAGCTGTTTCAGACGTCTGAATTTTTAGAGTTTCAGCCTTCTTCTTTTCAGATCTGATACCTCATTTTCAAATCCCTCTAGATCAGCTCTTCTCCCTTTCAACACACCTCATATAGTTTTATTTGGGTTTATCTCTAGGTTGACCTCCTTGTCCGTTCTACCTTCAGCTGATTCTCTCCTTTGTAGTAGCAACCTTGCCTCTGCCTCTTTGCTGTTTTCTACACCTCTTTTCAACAGATTTCTCCTTTAGATCCCTGTCCCTCCCGACCTTAGATCTATTGACCTCTTTTTAGCGTGTTTTTATTAGAATTTTTCCCTCTTCTAGAATATTTTTGAGAGACCTGCCTTCTTGGGTTAGATTGATGCATTATTAGCTGTTAATTTTCTGTTATTTCAGTCTTATTTACTATTCTTTGCAGATTTATTTTTAGTTACGCAGCACACTTTTTCTTTTACTCTCAAAACGTCTAGGTTTAAAAATTAAAATTAACACACGCCACACACTGACCCTAAGTGAAGAAGAGCCTGGTTAACACCGCCTGGCAAAGACTTTAAAATCAATTGACACTGCACCTCTCTGCCCTTGTTTCGACATTGACCTCACTTGATTTTACACTTCCCTACCTTTGTAGGTTTTTCTTCTTCCCATCATCATTGCGCCTCCAGGGCGTTTATCCCGGAGACTTCTTGGCCTTCACCCTCAGTTTCCGGTTGGTTAACTTCCTCCTGCCCGTCGTCATCGAGTTAGTCCTCCCTCGAGTCCACACTCTGACTCTTCTTCTGATTGTTCGGGTTCTCCCCCTACTCCTGGTTCTCCCCCTGTTACCTTCACCATGTCTAGTTCAGGGCCTAGCACTAGTGGCAACCCCAGTTCTACTGTTGGGTCCATTTCTAGTGGAAACACTACGGGAACTACCTCGACTATCCCTTTGCTCCCTTATATGGCCGGTCTCATTCTCCCCGATTTCAATCAGCTGATCAATGATCCTATCCACCACGATGTCAGTGGGCCTTCTATGCCCACCAAGCTCCCCTCCGACATTCCCAAGTTCGAAGGCCTTGCTAGTGAAGATCCCTCTAACCATATTCGATCTTTCCAAATGTGGTGTTCATCCAATTCCATTACTGATGATTCCATCCGTCTTATATTGTTCCAATGCATGCTTACTGGTGAGGCTTCTAAATGGTATGTTGATCAGACCGCCTCTTCCCATACCACCTTTGTGACCATTTCCCAAGCCTTTTTAACTTATTTCCAGCTCCCTCTCCGGTACGACACTTGTAAAAAACTCTTGACTTCTTTCTGTCAATCCTCTTTGACTCGCCTTTCCACTCATGTCCAGGAATGGCGGAGAAGAAGGAGATTATGTAGAGCTCCCACCTTTGAAGATCTGGTTTATATGGACTGGTTCCTTCACTCTCTCTTACCTCCCATCGGCAAATATTTTGCATCCCAGTTCCCTCAAACCGAAGAAGATGCCCTCCAAACAACCTTAAAATATGACCTTATCTATGCTCAATCTAGTTATGTTTATACCGTCCTTCCTGACCTCCCCAAACCCGGTGGCGCTAACACCCAGGGGGCATCTCACTCTACTGACGGTGTCATTGGAGCTCTTTCAGATACCTCTTCTCAACCTCTTATGGGCTATGGTTTCCCTCTTGGAGGGGCCAACACCTCCAGCACTTTTCCCCCTCTAGGTAGCATGTATCCAGGATACGGCATGCCTCCTCCTTTTGCCCACCCTCCTGCTTACCTCAATGTTTCCCATCCTAACCCTTATCCTTACCCATGGCCTGGTGTCCCAGCTCCTCCAGCATTTGGACCTCTCACTCCCTTTCCTTCTCAACCCCTGCAGCCTCACTTACTACCCCCTCTAGGGCAAGTATTTGCGCAACAAAGCGCGACTAATTCTCTTCCTCCTCAAAGAAAGAGGAAAGGCAATCAATCTGCCTCTAGTAATCGTGGACCCAATCCTCCAAGTATTGATTTTAACACTACTAACCAGCCACAAGGCTCTCAGCCCAAGTTGGACAGGCCTCTCCACACCAATAAGCCCTGTTCGTGTTGCGGTGTTTATGGTCATTACACTCATGATTGTCCCCTATTACCACAGATGTGGCAGATGTGGGAGTCTCAGGCCACCGTGCGGGGACAACATTCCTCCCCTATTGTTCCTCCCAATACAACTACTTCTCAACTCGCTGTGTTTACTGATCCTTTCCCTCAACAAGGATTCATGGCTACTCAACCTGCTCATGCCCCATTAACCACTCAAACTTCCCCCTTGGGTTTCTCCGATTACCAGATTCTCATGATGGCCTCTTACCAACCTCTCACCATCGACCTTAACCTTCAAACTTGGTCTTGTCAGTAATCCACGCCTCCCGCTCCGTCTGTCCCCAAGTCCCCATCTTCAGGTCCTACAGAGCCTTTGTCGACACCCAATGGTCCCTTGCACATCCCTCTGCCCAAAGCTGAGGTTCATACCAAGATTCCTAAGGGCCCTTTACGCCGAAATGTTGCCTCTGGTTGGGCTGCCCATTCATATAGCATAGTAGATGATCTGGCACAATCTCATGTTGCCATTTCAACAATGGAACTCCTCCAGTCATGTCCTTCTCAAAAGAAGGCTCTACTATCTTCCATGGGTGCTGTAGATCCTGCTGACGACCAATTGATTTTTTTCGATGCCTGTCAGTCAGACCACCCCCACCTTCCTTCTTCTGTTGCTTTCCAAATCCTAGTCAAAATCTGAAATGCCAATGTCGCTCAGTGTATTATTGATGAGGGGGCATCTACATGTGTGATGTTTGCTTTGGTTTGGAAAAAACTCGGATCCCCTGAGCTGGCTTCCACAATCACCCTTCGTGTGTGGGATGGCCATGCCTCCCAGCCCATTGGCCTATTCCGTAACTGTCCTATCACCCTTGCGGGCAAGACTGTTTGCGTGGACGTTGAAGTTATCGATGCCCCTCTTGACTATAACATTCTTTTGGGGCATAGCTACACCTATGCCATGTATTCTGTCCCATCCATAGTCCACAACAAGATGTTTTTCCCTCATAATGGAAAGATTGTCACCATTGACCAGTTGACATATCATGACCCAAAATCTCAAACCTCCCCTGAGTCCACCATCTCTTCTGTCACCAATAAGAAAACCATTGATTCTTTGACCAGTGTTCCCCCGACGTCTACAAATACTCCTCCTTGCTTGGAACCTTCCCAGACCCTCCTCCTGTATCTAATTCTAGCTTGGCAAACGTTTTCATGATGCAATCATCTCGGGCTGGCCTCCATTAGCCCACTTTGGCTAGTCAGCAACCTCAACCTCACCCACCCCAACCAGCTCCTAGCCCTTCGCCCCCGCTAGCCAGCCTTCTTCCTTCTGAACCTTCTTCTACAAATAGTACCCATGCGCCTCTCAACTCTCTGGGGTCCATTCCACCCGATCTCAACCCTCTTGGCACCATTCGTCCTGGCCATTACCCTGTTGGTCAGATACCTTTCCTTGCTCCCCCTCCCGAAGTTTACTCGGTCCCTATCTTGGCCACCCTATCCATCCCTAACTTGACCATGGGTATACTCGTCTGGTACCTTAACCCTCCAACCACTACCCAGCCTGGTCACCCCAAACCTTACCTTACCTTGACACCGGTTCAACCGCTCCCTTCATCTTCTTCCGTTGCTACAGCCCCCAGCACCTCAACAGAACCCTTCTCCTATTGTGACAGTTCCATAAAAGAAAGGAAAATCTTGAAAGGGGGCATCCAACGACAAGGCTACCCCGTCGCACCCTACACCCCCTCGGCCGCAAAAACACGCTATCCAGTGCACCTTGTGCAATGTTGCGATGTTGTCGGTCATGCCACCCATACATGTCCTAAGTTACCACATCTCAAGACCATGGTTAATGAAACATTTCCGGAATCTGATATCCCTGAGGTCTACGTTACCATACCTGATTCAATCCTGAAACTTAAAAACTTGCGCACCAATCACCCTTGTTCTTTGTGCGATTTCCATGGACATTATACCCATCTTTGCCCCCGCCTTGATGAGTATCGTTCCTCTTTAGCCGCATACCGCCAATTCAAAGCCACACTTGCCCATAGACCTTCTTCTCTAGTACTAGATGACCTATCTACCCCAATTAAAATTTCCCATCCTAATATTGACATGACCGAACCTTCAGCCACTATTTCTTACCTCTCATCCTCACCGCGATTCTCGGCAACTGACCCCTTAGTGCCTTCCCCCGATGTTTCACCTGATCACCCATCTGCTTCCTCCTCTGCCACGCCACATGATGTCACGCATGTGAGCCTTTCCCCCCACAATCAGGAGTCTCATATTTCTACCTCATCAGGTCATCCTCTTCCCTCCACCCTTCCCATCTTCCAGTCAGATGAAGACATTATGGAAGCCATGACCGAACTTGATTTTCCATGGGACGATATGCACCATTGTGCATACTTCCTTCCACATCAATCCCATGACCAGTATGCTGTTGAATCTAAAGACTTCATTCCCGATAAAGTCAATTGGTTTAAAAACCCTATCCCTACACCTGACGCTTTCGAAGAAGGTAATATGGCCAATATCTCTCCTACCATCAAAATAGACATTTCTGTCAAACCAGTAATCTAAAAACATATCACCTTGGGCACCCAGTGCACTCTGGAAGAAATTGAAGCCTACACCAAACTCTTCAAAGAATTCCGCGATATTTTCACCTGGTCCTACTTAGAAATTCCCAGACTCGATCCCACCATTGTCGAACACTATATCGACACATGGCCTGATGCCACTCCAGTCCATCAAAAGTTGAGACCCATTCATCCCTCCAGACGTGACACCATCAAAGTCGAAATCGATAAGCTCAAGCAGGCTGGTTTCATTTATCCCATCAAATATACCACTTGGGTGTCCAACCCAGTTCTCATCCTCAAAAAACAAGGCACCATTCATGTCTGCACCGAATTTCGCGATCTGAACAAAGCTTGTCCCAAAGAAAACTTCCCTACCCTATTTATTGACCAAATCATTGATGAGTGTGCGGGGCACGAGGTTCTATCCTTTATGGATGGCTTCTCTGGATACAACCAAATCGTTATCCATCATGCTGATCAACTTAAAACCGCATTCATTAGTCCGTGGGGCACTTTCGCATACCGAGTCATGCCATTTGGCCTTAAAAACTCCGGTGCCACTTTTCAACGAGCCATGTCTTATTGTTTCCATGACTTAGCTCATATTATCCTTGCCTATTTAGAAGACCTTATTGCACATTATAAACATCGGGCGCAACACCTCCATGATCTGCATAGCATTTTCGTTCGATGTCGCAAGTATAATATTCACCTTAACCCATTGAAATGTGTCTTCTGCGTTCTCGCCGGTCGTCTCCTCGGCTTCATAGTGTCTAAATATGGGATAAATCTCGACCCATTGAAGATTCAAGCCATTCTTGAACTTCCTATTCCTTGTACCTTACGACAACTACAAAGTCTCCAAGGTAAAGCTAATTTTCTTCGCCGATTCGTTCCTGACTATGCCACCATCGCACATGGCTTCCTTAGACTTCTTCGATCTAACACCCCATTTGTCTGGGATACCTACACTAAAGAGTCTTTTGATGCCCTCAAGCATGCTCTCACATCCGCTCCCTTGGTCCGTCCTCCTGACTTTGACCAGGATTTCATCCTATACATCTCCGCTTCCACCTACTCAGTTGTTGGTGTTCTTATCCAGGAGGATGATAAAGGTATCGAACATGTGATCTATTATGTCAGTAAGAACCTTGCCGATCCACCTGTGTCCTACTCACATGAAGAAAAATTAGCACTAGCTGTCGTGTTCTCGGTCCAAAAACTACGTCATTATATCCTCATGTGTTCCACCAAGGTTGTGACTAATTCCAACCCCATGGATTTCCTATTGAGTCGACGCATCCTCAGTGGGAAGTACGCTCGTTGGGTCGTTATACTCCAAGAATTCGACCTTGAATTTGTCACCTCAAAAAGTAAGAAAGGTTTAGTCCTCGCTGAACTCATTTCTGATTTACCTACTAGGACGCAAGATCCTCCAATTAATGATGCTCTTCCTGATGAACACTTATTTGCCATCACCACCGACCACCCTTGGTACGGTGACATCCTTACTTACTTGCGAACCCAAAAGTTCACCCTTCATCTTGATCGTGATTCTCGACGACGTATCTGACACCAAGCCCCTCGCTACCTTCTGATCGGTGACGCCCTTTATTGTCGCAGAGTAGACACTGTCCTTCGTCGTTGCCTCATACACGCTGAAGCTGAGCAAGTCCTCAATGCGTGTCATAGCGGTGCTTGTGGCGGCCACCTCTCTGGCCTCGCTACTGCCCAAAAAATCATGCGCGCTGGGTATTTTTGGCCTTCCCTCTTTAGCAATTGCATTGAAGCAGTCAAACACTGTTCCAATTGCTAGCATTTCGCCCCTAAGGCACGAGCTCCTCCCGCTCCCCTCCATCCCGTCATCACAACCGGTCCTTTCTGTAAATGGGCCATCTACTTTATGGAGTGTCGACCTCCATCTGTTGGTAACCACAAATATATCATCGTGGCGGTTGACTATTTCAAAAAATGGGCCGAAGCTCTGCCAACATTCAATAATACGGCAGCCACCGCAACCCTCTTTTTCTTTAACCACATCATTTCTCGATTCGGGGTTCCAAAAAAATTGGTCTCTGAGCATGGCCGACATTTTGAAGATGAGATTTGGCATGAGCTATCCTCACTTTTGGGTTTTGAGCACCAATATCCATCATCCTATTACCCCCAAGGTAATGGCCAAGTTGAAGTGGTCAACAAAATTATTAAGACCATGCTTCAACAAACGGTGAATAAGCACAAAACCAATTGGCATCCTATGCTCTTCCCTACTTTGTGGGCTTATCGTACTTCTGTTAAAACCACCACTGGTTTCACTCCTTTCCACCTTGTCTTTGGTGAGGAGGCAGTCTTACCAATCGAGTGTGAAATTCCTTCCCTTCACTTGGTCGTCAAACTTCTCCCTGATACCCAACCTCTATAACAATGACTTATCATGCTTGAGAACGCCTCTGAAGACTGTCGTGTTGCATTGCAAACTCTTGAAGCGGCCAAAAAGCGCACCAAAGATCAGTATGACCAAAAATTACACCCTCGTACCTTTCATGAAGGTGACCTTGTTCTAGTATATGACCAGGCCCACGATACCCTCAGTCATGGGAAGTTTGACTCATTATGGCTAGGTCCTTACATCATCAGTAAAGATCTTGGTAAGGGGGCATATCTTTTAGAGGACTTTGAAGGCCACCCCCTTCCTAATCCTCGCAATGCACTCTATCTTAAGAGATATTACCCTTAGCATTTCCCGTTTGAAATGCATGTTTTATTTTCTTTTAGATAGCCAGCATCTGTTTGTTTTAGTAATTCTCTATTTCACTAGGACACAGGTTGTCCACGAAGTCTAACTTCACCTCTCCTCAAAATCAGATTTTTTCACTTACAACACTTTCCCTTGGGGCACCGCTTTACCTCCATACTCATTCTTGTTCGTGTTGATTTCCATCATGAGATACCACTTTGTATTCATGTTTTTATGGTCCCCTTTGGATCTTTCCCCATTTCATCATCATCATTAGTGTTTTTATGGTCCCCTTTGGTCCTCTTTATTAAGTTGTTTATGGTCTAAACAGGAAACCCCAAACGAAAATAATAAACAAATCTATATTTGTTTATATTTCATGGTCATATTTAACCCAAAACAAGGAAATCAATTAAATAAATCCTTATTTATTTGATTATTCCTAGGAATAAGTTATTTAAATAATATTCCTAGTTAAATTTGACTAAATCATTTATAAATAATTAAATAAATCATTATTTATTTAATTATATTTCCACCATTTCCTTAAAATAATAAATAAATCATTTATTTATTTATTATTTATAAATAAAGGAATTGACCCAAGTCAAAAATCATTTTCCCTCCAACAAATATAATAAAATATTCCTAAAAGGTGGTTCTAGAATTTGATTAATAATATTTTATTCATGCACCAAGTTCTAGATCACCCTAATATTTTGTTATAAATAGAAGGGTTTTCCCATTCATTAGACACCTTTCATTGCATATTAGATCACTCTGGATCTATATTCTTGGTCTGACTTTGAGCCATTATCATTGTCACATTCTCCATCATTTGATTTGTGAGCTCCCTTTGAGTTCTATGTTTGTCTGGGTTTTCTACACCAACAAGAGAGAGAAATTTTAGATCTGAAATGTTGAGGACTTTCAAGAACCCATCCCATTGAGGAGAATTGGAAACACCTTTATTTTTTTCCTCTCAGGTGCCCCTTTTTAATATAAAAATTCTTTCAAATATATTGTTCTTGTCTTGTCTATTGGATGCATGGAGCAACATTTTATTTTCACTGCTTAATGTATTTTATGCTTAGATCTGGATTTGTGCAGCTTTATTTGGATCACCTAACTGCAGATTTAAAGATATTGGCAGCCATAATTGATGTTAGGGATATTTTTTATGCGTAGCTAAAGTGGTCTTATTCCGATGAAAGATTCATACTAACACACTATTTCTGTCAAGAGTCTTAGTTTCAGAGTTCTTTATCCATTGTACATACCATTTGCATCAAGAAAAATACAAAAAAAATAAAAAATAATAAGCCTAATTATGATTAGGCAGATTTCAATTTACTGCTGATAGGATTTGTGAACAAGATTTGCCAAATTGTTTAATCTTGGCTTATTAGTAGAAAATATTAGGATAGAAGAAAGAAAGGTTCAAACATGCTGAAAATATGAACCAAGAATCATAAGAAAATATGGCTCTAATTCTCTCAAGACTTGAGCCAAAGAGAAGAAGAGAACTAGTTCTAACATGCTCAAAAATTTAACCAGCAAAGTAAAAGAATAGCTCTAACAAGATCAAAACCAGAGCTGAAATGAAGAAAGAAAGGTGACTCTAAAAAGCTCAAAATCTGAGTCACAAAAAGAAGGAAGGATGCTCTTAATTTTCAGAATTTCAAGCCCTCAAAATTTTGTTTTTAATTTCTGTGAAGTTTCAGTTCATGTGCAGCTTGTCTTTATGCCATGGACCCACAGAAAATCAGACAGTCTAATCCTGGTTGGGTTGTGTTTCAATTTCTGTTTTAGAATATAGAGAATGAAAATTTGTCAGACAGTCTAATCCTGACAGATATTAGTTTAGGTAGAGAAACTTATGAGTTCAACTGCTTAATCTGAACTCATGGAGAAATGAGGGTAGCATTAGATAGGTTTATTTTTCTATTTGAAAAATAAAATTTTGTAAAAGAGATGCCATTCCAAGTGCTCTCAAAGGAAGAAAATGTTAGGACAAGTAGCTTGGGGTAGGTAGAGATGTTTGTTTCAAAGAAGTTTTATGTTGCAGGTCACTAAAGGAGCTGCCAAATTGCAAAAAGTACCAGCAAGAAAGCAAAGAAAACCTGCCCAATGGAATGGCACTAGTCTACTAAATACATAGATTACTGAGGTTCTGGACACCTAAAGGGCAAGCTGTCCTCCCCAAGTGGAGCCATTGTTAGCCACCTATAAATTCTGATATACCTAGTGGTGGCTAAATTTGTTTTCAAGCCTTCAAGAGATTTATTTCCTTTGAAAATATATCATCCTTGAAGTCTTATGTTTTTCTTATCCTGGAGGTTCATCTTGACTGTTGTTTCCATCTTAAACCCATGCTGATTCACCAAGAAAGTTGTTCCAAAAGCCACTGAAACTGCCCATGTCCACTTATTTCCCTTCATTTTCATAAAGCCTTCTTTTCATATTTTAACCCTCCATTTAGCCTCTTAAAGCCTTTAGTCCCCTTTAAACCTTCAAAGATTCATTTACAAGTTTAAAGACCCGTTTCTTTCCTTTCTACCGAAAGCCAAAAATCGCTCAAAAACCTTCATTTTTGGCCTAAAATCCCATTTTAACACTAAGGCCTTAAGACCCTTTCAGCATTAGCCCTAGCCCCTTTTCTGCATGTGACCCAGAGCCATAACCAGGTGCTAGCCCTTATCGCCAATCGCAATCGGAGTTTCCTTTCCCTAACTTTTCCTTTAGTCTTCCAATCTTTGGATGCGATGAGCCCCTTCTCCTCCGATCGCCGTTTTGATCTGGACCGTTGAATCCACAAGAACCAATGGCCAGGATTCAATCGTGCTTCACATGTTCCTTTTCCCTTTTCACTTTTTCATTGGTCACTGATTAGATCTCCACCGTCGATGTTTTCAGATCCAACGGCTAGCGTTCCATCTCATCGCTCCATCGGTTCTTCGCTTCGTTCATCACTCGCACCCGCCAATTTGATCTGGACCGTTGAATCGACAAGAACCAATGGCCAGGAACTCATCATGCTCTACCCATAGCCCTCTACCATCACCCCGCTGATTAAATCCTGACCGTCGATCATCCTTCAGATCAGACGGCCCTCGCATAATCGCATATCACAAAGGCTTAGTCCCTTACCCTTTGACCTCCGCTGATGCAATGCTACGATGAGATCTCCACCATTCATTTCCCCTGATCTAATGGTTAGCACTTAATCGCACATTTCAAATCCAAAGTCCCGTTAGCTTTTCACCTCCGATGTTTGATCTCCGATTTAATCCTGACCATTCATTCTGCCGAATCTAACGGTCCACGCTTCATCGCAATTTTGCCATCCTCCTGACCCTTCATCCACCATCTTTAATCTCTGTCATTGATCTATCATGATCCGATGACCCTCATTTAACCCGCTGATCACCCCCAGGATTTTTCCTCCGTACTCCGAGTCCCACCACCAACACCCTCGTTTCCTCTCATTTTCACCTTTTTCCTATGTATTTGCGCATGCATAATTTTTTACATTTTAACACTAAAGGTCATTTTTTACACCTACTCAGTTTAAACCTTGGTTTTAGTGGTGTTTCGTCATGAAACATTTCTCCGACACATACCCTTTCACCCCGCAGCTCTTCATCCATCATGTTCAACCCGCACCATTGGATCTGGGGCCTCCAATCCAATGGTCGACGATCAATCTCGCATAATTTTTGAGCCCTTCCCACAGTGCACAACGTTTACACGATAAAGATCATTTTAGAAATCCACGTATCAAATTATAACCTATATCGTGTTCCAAAAGCTAATACTGCCTCCCCCCCATTTTGTTGCGCGAAAACCATTCTCAGTTTCTGCCATACCACCCTCCGCAACATAAATTCCTCTTTTAATCTTGGCCATCGATCTCTGAGATTGCACGGCCCATATTATTTCGCGATAACATTTCATTTTCTTCCCAGCTCCCTCCCAAACGACTCCATAGAGAGATCTCCACCGTAGATCATCTTGATCTAACAGTCCTTGTTCATCGTCGTACACAAACCTCCATTGACCTGGTTAGCTGCTCTGCCGGGGCTTTTTCCAATTTTCCGCTGCAATCATATACTTCCTCACTACTCCTCCACCACCCCATAGCCCCTGCACGGAGTCTAAATCGAGCCCGTAGGATTTCATAACATGTTTTAATGTGTTTTCAGGTTTCTTAATGGCCGATGAAGGAATTAATGTTTTACTGTCACAAAGGTGACACAAAAGCTCAGATGGCAATCTCAGGGCCACAAAACAACGTCAAAGGGCATCAGTACAGAAGCAGTTCGAGCAATCAGCAAAGTGAAAACATAAACAGAGTTAAAACAGGTTGAAGTACAAAGAGACAAAGCAGTTATTAGTGCAGAATGTTGATTGACACAGACGTAGCCCATGCCATGCACACAAGCCTGCCAAGAAGTTATTACACCAGGGAAGCTACTACAAACTGTCAGAAGAAGTTATTTAGAAGTATGGGAGTCCTTAGAGCCCATTCTTCACTTAACTCACACCAAGAAGATAACAGTACCACTCCAGATGATTTTTCCTCTCAAGGACACCCCGTGGGTGATTTCTATCATATCAAAATGGTCTCAACAAGCTACAAAGTTATTGACCTTGTCTAGAATTTAATGTTATGTTTATGACACAGGATGGAGCATTCGAATGCTCTCTCCTACCTCTGATGTTAATTAAAAATTTTCTCACCTACTTTCCCTCATTTTTCCTATAAAGAATCTTTGAAGTCTCATTGTAAAAGGTTGGCATTTGGTGATTTCTAAAGTAATACATATTGCTGGTTTGAAGAAGCATTGGTGTTCTAAAAGAGTGTGGAAGTCTCTTTGTTTTTCATTGATGAAGGAGGCTAGACCATTGGATCCCTGAGCCTGGTTATGGTGAAGTAATCTCTATTGTTAATGTTATTTCCCGTTTATCACTTTGTTCCATTATGATTTGACTTACAGTAGGATAAAAAGTTTAGGCAGAGAAATGTATCTTAGAAGCACCTCTGACCTGTTTATCCTTCACTATTTATATGTTTTCTGCTACAAAATTGTGACAGGGTAGTCAAAAAACTCTCCTAAATAATCAGTTTGTTTTATTGCAGAAATGGTTAATTTAGTTGTGTTAAAGATTGTTTAGGCATTCCCTCTTTCTTTACCACTGAATATTGTATCTGAAATCTCCCTTTGATTATTAATGCTTGCAGTTTGACAGTGAGGTATGTTTCAATCATACCCTCTGTTTCTTATTGTAATTATTATGTTAAAGGTCCCTATAATTGCAGTCCTAGCTGTCTAAGGCGTTCCCTCTTCTTTGAATGCAATTGTATGTCTTGTTGACTGAGCCTTCAACAGTAAACTTGTAGGAGGAAATAAGGCGTTACCAGAATCCTATAATTTATTAAAGAAGGTTTAGTCTGCATTTATCTTTCCTTTGAGTGTTTATATTGATTTATTCCAAAGCAGTGAGCTTACTGGAGGAAATAGGGCGTTCCCCAAAAATTTTAAGCCATTGTGAAAGGGTTTAGCTTTTCTTTCACTCTTAGTCCTTAATGTTCATCCCATTTCACCTATATTATTCAACAGATCCTTGACCAAGTTATATTTTCCCTTTGGTTTCCCTTCCCTCTCAGTCAGAACTTTTTAGGACTTTCACATGACTCCATTGCCCAATGGCTTGTAGATTCCCATGCTCTATTATTACCACCTGAGTCACATTTGTCCAACCAAACAAACAAAACAAACCCTTGTGCTCTATAACTAGCCTAAGACCTTAAATTGAACTTTAAAGATACATTATTCTTTGCCTTTATAGAGAGATCCCTCTCTGGATCCAGGAGGGTTAGATCCTGAGATCTCAAAGTAGTTTTGATGTTGTCTTGTCTTTTGGTTAGCCAATCTACCAAAACACAGGAACCCCAACATAATGTCGATCACGGTGGGACCTATTGAGTTCATATTTTCTTGAATACTTCTTAAAAACTCTTTAGGCCCTTAGCTTGACAAAGAACACCTTGTGGACTTATCCCACCACTCACACCAACATAATGGTGATCAAGGTGGGACCTATTGAGTATATGATAGTCTAGCTTACTCTTATGCAATCTTTAGTCCTACAAATCTCTAAGAAAATCAATCAGTAAGCCATAGACTAGACTCTGTTTTTTTGAGCACCTTAGTTAAGTGTTGAGATCAGACATAGGACACTCTAATAACCATAAAAATGTACAAAAACCAAAAATATATTAGACTGGCTTCATAATAAACATGGTGGTGGAACCATAAAACAATTTTACCTTCACAAAAAGCAAGAAATTTTGCACCTGGCGACTCCATTAGCCGCTGTAGGCCTATTACCCATCTAGGTCTCCATATTTCTTGAGGACTGTGTTAACCAGCCTTGAAGAAGTTGAGGAACATACTCCCATATTAGATAAGAAATTCTAAGAGACAAAACTTTCAAAACAGTTCCTACAAACTTCAGCCTCTCTCAATTTTTGAAAAGTAGTCTGGCTGCACATAGAATCTACACTAGATCCCATCCAGACCCTAATCCTCCTACAATAGTTGACAATATTGAGAGAATTATGTGGAAGACTTCTAGAGCTGGAAAATAAGCTGCTGATAGGAACATTCCAAGAAAAAAATCTCTCCCTGAAAACCTTGTTGTCTTGAAGGATTTACACTTTGACTTGCATCATAATAAGAACATCTTTAGAACCAGATCTCAAAGTGATCTAAACCAAACTGATCTTGAAACTGCAGGTTTTCAACAAAGCTTTAGTAGAGAAGCTTGACCTTCTAATGCTCCTTATTGTTGGCCAGATAAATTGTTCTTGCGGACAAGACCGATCTCCCTAGTGTCAGAAGACAATCTAGCAACAAACGAACAACTAAGTTTGTCTTTCTCTAAGTATATTCATTTTACAAATAAATGCTATGAAGGTGTCGATCCTACCTAGATCCAAAGTTTTATTTATGGGTCGCAAGGTTTCCGCTAGGAACAATAATCCTTCTGTCAGAAGGGCCCTTTTGTCACAAGAAAGTATCATCTTTCGTTGATCTGCAATCACAAACAAGAAAATATCAATAGCACCCGTATAACAAATAATCATAAAACATACCTATCATAGTGATCAAGGAATCTATGAAATAAACGATCAAACGACAGCTTATTGAAATAAACAATCGAACGATAATTTATTGAGAAAAACAGAACTTGATTGTATTAATCTTAAAATATACAGAAGAACCTTACAACCTTAGCCTTGATGTTCGAAAGGTCTTCCCGGGGTCCGAAGCAGGAATCTCCTCTACTTTGATAAGTCTTGCACTCTTCCTTTAGGAGCAAAAAGAGGTATGTGATCTTTCCTCTCAAAAGCTCAGCAGAAGGAAATCTAAATCTCAACAGCACTTCAACTCAAATATTTTACCCATCAAAATATTCTTCAATCCTCCATTAGTTTAACTTCTCAAAACTTCTTGAACTTCTTGACTTAACCCAAAAGGCTACCCAATGCCTCCTTTTATAGAGCAGATGAGGAGGTTAGGATTCCACCTTTAAAGGGATAGAATCCTCCTTCAAAGGGATAGGCTCCTCACATCAAGGGATTAGTTCCTTAAGGTGTGGGATACATGCATCTTACTAAAGCGTACTCATCCCCAAAAAATCTCATCCAGAACCTTCCAGAATTGACCAAAATTCAACTTTTTAATCTTTTCTTTCGCGCTTTTTGACTTTACAGGGGTACCGCAGGCATTACACTGGAAAAGTGCATTCTAGAACGCAGTTTCTCTTCACATTACCTGCGTACCCTAGCTAAAAACGCATGCAGGCTTTATGTTACCTGCGTACCCAAGGCTTTTTTGAGTTTTAAGGGTTTTTCCTCCAGTTTCAGGGCTTGGAATGAGGGAAATGTACAAGTTGGTAAGACTGGTGGTAGAGGTATGGGTGCGAGCAGCATATCATTTCATATACGAAGAAATGTCAAGGTGACAGTTTTTAGTGTAACACTTATTCACAACTTCTCCAGCACTTTAGCCTCTTTCATAACTAATCTGCTCAAAACCAGTTTGCTGGCCCAAGTGTTTCTTGCACTCCAATCCATACCACCACTATCCAAAACACTCCATTGCAACCCACTTTCCCTCTTGTCAATCCACCCACTGTAAATCCACCTTTATTTCAACCATGGCAGCATGGTATGCCACATTAGTGTTACCACAACCTATGGCCCCCTTGCTAAATGACTATCAGTTAAAATTCCCCATTTCACTGGAAAAGAATCTACCACAGCTCAACAACATGTAGATAGGATGGAAGATGCTTTTGATTATATGGAAATAGAAGATGAGACCATTAATATGAGAATCTTTGCTCAAATTTTAGGAGGAGAAGTAAAGAAGTGGTTTAAGGGCTTCACTCCCAATAGCATCAATGACCTTCCCTCTTTGCATCAAACATTAATAAAAAAATGGGAAATCAAAAGAAACCCTCTCTAAATATTAGCAGAGTATAACAATCTTAAAATAAATCAGGGAGAGAGTGTTCATGATTACTCCACCAGGTTTAACAGTATCTACAATTCTCTTCCACCTCACATGAAACCTCCCCAAGGTATGGCCTTAGTGAGATATCTTGAAGGCTTCGATGCTGATATGGCCTATCAACTAAGGGAAAGAGATTATGTAACTCTAGAAGACATGCAGAAAGGAGTTGTGAGTGTAGAAGCAAACTTAACTGAGAAAAGAGCTAGGTTAAGATTAGAGAAGAGGGTAACTTATAAAGATGATTTTTCACCCTCAACCTCATCCTCTGATACCAAAATTGACAACCTAGTGAAGGTAATGGAGAGAATTCTTGAAAAGATAAACTTGAGTGATAGAGTGCCACCAAGAGAACCAAAAAACAACTTCCAAAATAGAAATAGAAATCAGAACTTTAGAAGAGAAAACAATCAAGATAGGCAAAGAGATAATGAACAACAAATTAGACCTCCCTTCCAACAAAACTACGTAGATCAAGAGGAAGAAAGGGAGAATGAAGGATTGGGAGAAAACCAAGTAAACTTGATTGGATCAGACAGTGAGGATAATGTTTACCTCACTGAAGAAGAACAAGGTTTCTTCTCCTCAGAACCAAAAGAAGAAACATATAAGGAGTCTGAAGATTATAGATTGGGGTTTGAAAACGCAATCATGGAGGTACACAAACACTATGATCTAAGAAGCAAAGGGAACATAGATAATCCAAATGAAAAAAACACTAGCTCTGCTGTTAGGAAAAATACAGAAAATCAACATAAGAAAGTAGCAGAGAAAACCCACATTTTGGCTAAGAAAATAGATTTAAACAAAGGGAAAAGTAGTCAGCCAAATGTGGAACAGAGTTTCCCTAGTACTTCTGCTAGTGGCCCTATTAAAACAGCCCAGATTGACAGTCCTAATAAAACTCAGCAAATCAGAATTGCTGAAAGAAATGCAACTGAAAAAATAGATGTAAATACAACAAAATCAATAGTTCCTTTTAGACTTGAGGGAGAGATTACAAAGATTAAAATTAACATACCTCTGGCTGAATTAGTGACTCAGGAAGTGTACAAAAACCAGGTCCTAAAAGCTCTGAATATAAATCTTGATACTGATACTTTGAACTTGACAGATGACAAGCCAGAGTTGTTGTTTGGTCCCAAAATTGAAGGAAAATACCAAGAAGGGGTTGTGCCTCCTTTCTATGTAAGTCTAAACATACATGAAAAAATCTTACACAATTTCATGCTAGATTCCGGAGCATCACACAACCTTATGCCCAAGGTGGTAATGGAGAGCTTAGGCTTAGATATTAGTAGATCATATAAAGACTTATACTCTAATTCTGGAAGGGTCAAATGCTTGGGGTTAATTAAAGATTTGTGTGTTAGCTTGTCTCAAATTCCTGCCAAGAATCTTGTAATGGATATAGTAGTAGCTGACATTCCCCCAAAATATGGCATGCTTTTTTCTATATCATGGGGAGCTAAGATTCAGGGCACCCTTGAAATGGATATGTCTTATGCCACCATACCAGTGTTTGGTCAAACCAGAAGATTATATAGGGAAACCCTCATGAAATACATGGTGAGTAGCAAGGACAAACCTCACAACACTCCTGTTTATTCCACCCATTCATATATAGATTCCTTTATTTTATAAAATGAAGATGAAGTCACCCAAACAAAGGAAGAAAATTAGCAGGACATTAGTGTACCAGATAATTCAGAATTGTCTTCCTCTCAACCTCTAGATATCTCAACTTCTAGAAGCCTAGAGCAACGCAAAACAAATGAGAATGAAATAGAAACACTTCGGAGAATGAGCTTTGATGGCTCTTGCAAAAAAAATAGTGCAGGGCCTAGTGTATGGATACACAACACAAACAAAGGACATGCCTGCAAATTATATTTTTCATGCACCAACAACATTGCAGAATATGAAGCCCTTCTCTTTGGCTTGCACATACTTAAAGAGTTAAAGGCCAAAAAGATATCAGTACAGGGAGATTCTGAGTTAATTATTAGACAAATCAAAGGGGAATATTCGACCAAATACCCCAGGCTCAGAGAATATATAAACATTGTTTTAGATCTCTTGAAAACCTTCGAAAAATATGAGCTTATGTTCATACCAAGAGCCCAAAATCACCTGGAAAACGAATTGGATTTTACTGCTAGTAATTTACAAATACCACAAATCGATGAGAAGTTCATTATAAAGGTGAAAAACAGACCAAAAGTGCCCAATAACAAAGATCATTGGCAGGTTTTTAACAATGATAAACATATAAAGGATTTCTTGCAGTCAAAAAATGAGTTTTCCGCAGCATCACCAAGTTGCAACCATGAAAAAGAATGTTTAGATGGGGAAAAAATTCCTGAAACAGAGTCCCCCTCTCCTACTAATGTAAATCAGTTTGATCATCTTTTCAAAGCAAAATTATCTGATGATCCAAACCAAAAGGACCTTGAAATTCTAGAGTGTAAAGGTGATACAATACCCAAAGGCCTTTCTCCATTAGAACAACTCTTTGATTTCAACGATGTAGCTAAGGAACCTAAAGTAGAAACCATGGAAACTAATGTGGAAGAGAACAACATAGGCAGCTTGACTGAGCCTAAAATGATTAATTTGTCTAGCACCCTTCTTACCCACATCAAACAACAATACATAGCACTCTTCAAAGAGTTTGTAGATGTTTTTGCACGGGACTATAAAGATTTGAAATCATATGACACTAGCATCATTCAGCACAAGATCCCTCTTAAGGAAAATTAGAGACCTTTCAGACAAAAATTAAGGAGGATAAACCCTGTTTTATTGCATGCAGTAGAGAAATAAATTAGGAAGATGTATGATGCAAGGATCATTGTTCCTCTCAGATACTCAGACTGGGTTTCCAATCTAGTATCTGTCAGGAAGAAACTAGGGGAGATCAGGTTGTGTATTGACTTCAGGAACCTGAATAGAGCCTCTCTAAAAGATAACTACCCCTTGCCAAAAATGGACCACATTCTTCAAAGGGTAGTCGGGTCAAAAAGGATATCATTATTAGATGGGTTCTCGGGTTATAATCAAGTGTTAGTCCTCGCAAGTGATCAGCATAAAATAACCTTTACCACACCTTGGGGGACATTCATGTATGTCAAAATTCCATTTGGTTTGATGAATGCAGGGGCCACCTTCTAGAGGGCCATGGACATAGCCTTCTCAAAAGACATAGGCTAATTCATAATCATTTACCTTGATGATATTACTATCTTCTCCAAAAATGATGAAGAACATTTGGAACATTTAAGGAAATTTTTTGAGAAATGCAGAACATTTGGCTTGTCTTTAAATCCGAAAAAGACACTCTTTGGCCTCTAGGAAGGAAAGCTTCTTGGTCACATAATCTATGAAGAAGGGATCAAAATAGACCCTAAAATAATTGATGGCATACTTAATATCAGTCACCCTATAAATCTCAAAGAATTACAGTCTTTCATTGGAAAGATTAATTTTTTGAGGAGGTTCATCCCTAACCTTGCTGAGCTATTAAGAAACATCACTAACATGCTCAGGAAAGAAGTAGGTGTTAAATGGACAATGCAAGCTAAACAATCATTTGAACTGGTAAAGCAATCCCTCACTCAAGCACCAGTCCTTATCAGTCCTAATTTCACCAAAGATTTCTATATGTTTTCCTTTGCATCTGAACATACAATAGCTGCAGCATTGTTGCAACAGAATAGCTTGGGGCAAGAACAACCTATATCATTCTTCAACAAAGCCTTAAGAGATGCCCCACTCAAATTCAACATCATGGAGAAGCAAGCCTTGGCTTTGGTAAAAGCATTAAAGGATTTCAGGGTGTACATTTTACATTCACATATCATTTCCTTTGTGCCACACACCGTAGTTAAAGATATTCTAAGTCAGGACCCCGATGGTAAAAGGGGAAAATGGATCGCCACTATTCTTGAATTTGACTTAGGAATCAGGCCTACTAAACTCATCAATGGACAAGGATTAGAAAAACTCATGGCTGAGTCTAACTTTAAAGCTCTAGATATGAACATGGTTGATGCCTTGGAAGAAATAGAAGAGTTCCCAACACCATTTACTGAAGAATTCATGAATTCTCCATGGTACGCTGACATTATGTATGTGTTGCTTTATTTAAATGCTCCTCCTTCCTTGTCAAAAATAAAAGCCAGATTTGTAAAACAGAAGGATTTAAATTTTTGCATGATAGATGGAGTCTTATATTGGAAAAATGTTGTTGGGATACTGCTAAAATGTTTAATTGAGGTTGATGTAGGAAAAATCATGCATGAAATGCATGAAGGAGAATGTGGAGGGCACTTAAATTGGAAGACCACAACAAACAAGATTCTCAGATCTGGTTACTATTGGCCCACCCTTTTTCCAGAAACCCACAAACTAGTAATGTCTTGCCACAAGTGCCAAATCTTTGATGGTAGAAGAAAAATCTTGCCCTTTCCCTTGAAACCCATTAGTGTTGAAGCACCCTTGCAACAGTGGGGTTTGGATTTCATAGGGGAGATCCATCGACCCTCCTCAGCCCATCATAAATGGATCCTCACAACCACTGATTATTTTAAAAAATGGATAGAGGCCATACCCACGAGGAATGCTACTGGCTTTTTCATTATCAAATTCCTTGAGACCAACATATTGTCCAGATTTGGCTGTCCTAGGAAAATAATCACAGACAATGCTACTGCCTTTAAATCCAAGAAGATGGTTGATTTCTGACATAAATGCCGGTTCACCTTGGGCCACTCCACTGCCTATTACCCCCAAGGAAATGGACTTTCTGAATCCTCAAACAAGAGCCTGATCAACATCACCAAAAAGATGTTGGAGTGGAACCAGAAAGCATGGCATAGTAAGCTTGTTCATGCCTTGTGGGCTGACAGGTTAACCACCAAAAAGTCAATCAACATGTCCCCCTATCAGCTGGTCTATGGCATGGATGCTGTTTTCCCAACATCCTTAGGGGTTCCAGTCATGAAACTCCTTCGGGAAGTCCAAGTTGAAGAAAATGATATGCATATAAGGATAAATCAGACCATCCATTTGTAGCAGACTAGAGAGGAAGTTTATCAGAGAACTAAAAAAGTCTAAGAAAACATCAAAATTTTATTTGATAGGAGGACTAAAGAAAATGACTTCAAAGTTGGGAATGTGGTTCTCAAATGGGATTCAAGGAGGGAAGAGAAAGGAAAACATGGTAAGTTTGAAAATCTGTGGAAAGGGCCCTACATTATTCATTCCATAAGAGGGCATAATGCGTTTTTCCTGCAAGAACTAAATGGTGAAGAAGTGTTAGGAAGTCCTATCAATGGTAGGATTCTTAAACACTATTTCTATCAAGAGTCTTAGTTTCAGAGTTCTTTATCCATTGTACATACCATTTGCATCAAGAAAAATGAAAGAAAAATACAAAAATAAATAAATAAATAAATAAATTAAAAAAAAAAAAAAACAGCCTAATCATGATTGGGTAGATTTGTATTTACTGCTGATAGGATAGTGAAGAATATTTTCCAAACTGTTTAATCTTGGATTATCAATAGAACATATTAGGATAGAAGAAAGAAAGGTTCAAGCATGCTGAAAATCTGAACCTAGAATCAAAAGAAAATATGGCTCTAATTCTCTGAAGACTTGAGCCAAAGAGAAGAAGAGAATTGGTTCTAACATGCTCAAAAATTGAACCAACAAAGTAAAAGAGAACAACTCTAACAAGATCAAAACTAGAGCTGAAATGAAGAAAGAAAGGTGACTCTAAAAAGCTCAAATTCTGAGTCACAAAAAGAAGGAAGGATGCCCTTAATTTTCAAAATTTCAAGCCCTCACAATTTTGTTTTTAATTTCTGCGAAGTTTCAGTTCATATGCAACTTGTCTTTATGCCATGGACCCACATAAAATCAGACAGTCTAATCCTGGTTTGTTTGTGTTTCAATTTCTGTTTTAGAATATAGAGAATGAAAATCTATCAGACAGTCTAATCCTGACAGATATTAGTTTAGGTAGAGAAACTTATGAGTTCAACTGCTTAATCTGAACTCATGGAGAAATGAGGGTAGCATTAGATAGGTTTATTTTTCTGTTTTCAAAATAAAATTTTGTAAAAGAGATGCCAGTCCAAGTTCTCTCAAAGGAAGAAAATGTTAGGACAAGTAGCTTGGGGTAGGTAGAGATGTTTGTTTCAAAGAAGTTTCATGTTGCAGGTCACTAAAGGAGCTACTAAATTGCAAAAAGTACCAGCAAGAAAGCAAAGAAAACCTGCCCAATGGAGTGGCACTGGTCTACTAAATACAGAGATTACTGAGGTTCTGGACACCTAAAGGGCAAGCTGTCCTCCCCAAGTTGAACCACTGTTAGCCACCTATAAATTCTGATATACCTAGTGGTGGCTAAATTTGTTTTCAAGCCTTCAAGAGATTTATTTCCTTTGAAAATGTATCATCCTTGAAGTCTTATGTTTTTCCTATCCTGGAGGTTCATCTTGACTGTTGTTTCCATCTTAAACCCATGCTAATTCACCAAAGAAAGCTGTTCCAAAGGCCACTGAAACTGCCCCTGTCCACTTATTTCCCTTCATTTTCATAAAGCCTTCTTTTCATCTTTTAACCCTCCATTTAGCCTCTTAAAGCCTTTAATCCCCTTTAAACCTTCAAAGATTCATTTACAAGTTTAAAGACCCGTTTCTTTCCTCTCTACCGAAAGCCAAAAAACCCTCAAAAACCTTCATTTTTGGCCTAAAAACCCATTTTTACACTAAGGCCTTAAGCCCCTTTCAGCCTTAGCCCTAGCCCCTTTTCCGCATGTGACCCAGAGCCATAACTGGGTGCTAGCCCTTATCGCCAATCGCAATCGGAGTTTCCTTTCCCTGACTTTGCCTTTAGTCTTCCAATCTTCTGATGCGATGAGCCCCTTCTCCTCTGATCGCTGATTTGATCTGGACTGTTGAATCCATAAGAACCAATGGCCAGGATTCAATCGTGCTTCACATGTTCCTTTCCCATTTTCACTTTTCCGTTGGTCGCCGATTAGATCTCCAATGTCGATGTTTTCAGATCCAACGGCTAGCATTCCATCGGTTCTTCGCTTCGTTCATCACTCGCGCCCGCCGATTTGATCTGGACCGTTGAATCGACAAGAACCAATGGCCAGGATCTCATCGTGCTCTGCCCATAGCCCTCTGTCATCACCCCGTCGAATAAATCTTGATCATCGATCATCCTTAAGATCAGACGACCATTGCATAATCGCATATCGCAACGGCTTAGTCTCTTACCCTTTGACCTCCACCGATGCGATGCTCTGATGAGATCTCCACCATTCATTTCCCCTGATATATCGGCCAGCGCTTAATCGCACATCACAAATCCAAAGTCCCGTTCGCTTTTCACCTCCAATGTGTGATCCTCGATTTAATCCTGACCGTTCATTCTGCCGGATCTAACGGTTCGCGCTTCATCGCAGTTTTGCCATCCTCCTGAACCTTCATCCACCATCTTTAATATCTATCATTGATCTATCATGATCCGATGGTTCTCATTTAACCTACTAATCACCCCCAAGATTTTTCCTCCGTACTCCTGGTCCCACCACCAATGCCCCCGCTTCCTCTCATTTTCACCTTTTTCCTATGTATTTTCCCATGCATAAATTTTTACATTTTAACACTAAAGGTCATTTTTTGCGCCTACTCAGTTTAAACCTTGGTTTTAGTGGTGTTGCATCATGAAACCATTCTCCGCCACATACCCTTTCACCCCACAGCTCTTCACCCATCACGTTCAACTAGCACCATTGGATCTAGAGCCTCCAATCCAATGGTCGAAGATCAATCTCACGTAATTTTTGAGCCCTTCCCACAGTGCGCAACTTTTACGCGATAAAGGTGGTTTTAGAAATCCACGTGTCGAACGCTAACCTATATCGCGTTCAAAAAGCTAATACCGCCTCCCCTCCATTTTTTTGCGCGAAAACCATTCTCGGTTTCTGCCATACCACCCTCCACAACATAACTTCCTCTTTTAATCTTGGCCGTCGATCTTTGAGATCGCACGACCCATATTGTATTGCGATAAAATTTCATTTTCTTCCCATCTCCCTCCCAAACGACTTCATAGAGATATCTCCACCGTAGAATCATCCTGATCTAACGGTTCACGTTCATCCTTGCACCCAAAACTCCATTGACCTGGTTAGCTACTCTGCCAGGGATTTTTCCGATTTTCCGCTGCAATCACATTCTTCCTCACTGCTCCTCCGCCACCCCAAAGCCCCTGCAAGTAGTCTAAACCAAGACCGTAGGATTTCATAACATGTTTTCGTGTGTTTGCAGGTTTTTTAATGGCCGATGAAGGAATTAATGTTTTACAGTCACAAAGGTGACACAAAAGCTCAGATGGAAATCTCATGGCCACAAAACAATGTCAAAGGGCATCAGTACAGAAGAAGTTTGAGCAATCAGCAAAGTGAAAACATAAATAGAGTTAAAACAGGTTGAAGTACAAAGATACAGAGCAATTATTAGCGTAGAATGTTGACTGACATAGACGTAGCCCATCCCATGCACACAAGCCTACCAAGTAGTTATTACACCAGGGAAGCTACTACAAACTGTCAGAAGCAGTTATTTAGAAGTATGGGAGTCCTCAGAGCCCATTCTTCACTTAACTCACACCAAGAAGATAGCAGTACCACTCCAGATGGTTTTTCCTCTCAAGGACACCCTGTGGGTGATTTCTATCAGATCAAAATGGTTTCAACAAGCTACAAAGTTATTGTTCCTGTATAGAATTTAATGTTATGTTTATGACACAGGATGGAGCATTCGAATTCTCTCTCCTACCTCTGATTTTCATTAAAACTTTCCTCACCTACTTTCCCTCATTTTTCCTATAAAGAATCTTCAAAGTCTCATTGTAAAAGGTTGGCATTTGGTGATTTCTAAAGTAATACATATTGCTGCTTTGAATAAGCATTGGTGTTCTGAAAGAGTGTGGAAGTCTCTGTGTTTTCTGTTGATGAAGGAGGCTGGACCATTGGATCCCTGAGCCTGGTTATGGTGAAGTAATCTCTATTGTTAATGTTATTTCCCGTTTATCACTCTGTTCCATTATGCTTTGACTTATAGTAGGATAAAAAGTTTAGGCAGCGAAATGTATCTTAGAAGTACCTCTGTCCTGTTTATCCTTCACTATTTATATGTTTTTTTCTACTGAATTATGATAGGGTAGTCTAACAAATCTCTTAAATAATCAGTTTGTTTTATTTCAGAAATGGTTAATTCAGTTGTGTTAAATATTGTTTAGGAATTCCCTCTTTCTTTACCACTGAATATTGTATTTGAAATCTCTCTTTGATTATTAATGCTTGCAGTTTGACAGTGAGGTCTGTTTCAATCATACCCTCTATTTCTTATTGTAATTATTGTGTTAAAGGTCCCTATAATTACAATCCTAGATGTCTAAGGCGTTCCCTCTTCTTTGAATGCAATTGTATGTCTTGTTGATTGAGCCTTCAGCAGTAAACTTGTAGGAGGAAATAGGGCGTTCCCCAAATCCTATAATTTATTAAAGAAGGTTTAGTCTGCATTTCTCTTTCCTTTGAGTGTTTATATTGATTAAGTCCAAAGCAGTGAGCTTACTGGAGGAAATAGGGCATTCCCCGAATCTTTTAAGCCATTGTGAAAGGGTTTAGATTGTTTTTTACTCTTAGTCCTTAATGTTCATCTGATTTCACCTATATTATTCAACAGATCCTTGACCAAGTTAGATTTTCCCTTTGGTTTCCCTTCCTTCTCAGTCAGAACTTTTTGGGAATTTCACTTGACTCCATTGCCCAATGGCTTGTAGATTCCCATACTCTATTTATACCACCCGAGTCACATTTGTCCAACAAAACAAACAAAACAAACTCTTGTGCTCTATAACTAGCCTAAGAGCTTAAATTGAACTTTAAATATACATTATTCTTTACCTTTATAGAGAGATCCCTCTTTGGATCTAGGAGGGCTAGATCCTGAGATCCCAAAGTAGTTTTGATGTTGTCTTGTCTTTTGGTTAGCCAATCTACCAAAACACGGGAACCCCAACAGCAGCAACTTCGGAGTAACAACAGTGTGAAACAAAATATCTCTATAGTAACACTGATGGGGTAACACACCGAATGTTACTTTCCTCCTGGCCATATTTCATCATTATTCCTGCAAAATAAAAACAAGTAAGTAATAACGTTATTTTATCATCATTTTTTTAAAAAAAATTTTAGACAGGAGTGAGAGTGTCTTCTATTGCAATAACAATTAGATCGGCTGAATCTGTAAGAGTTTTAATTGAAGGCATATTTAGAAGTTGGACGATGGTATAATTTTAGATGGTGTCCATTCACCACAAATGTGGTCTGATTCTCATCAATTTTAATTAATCTAATTGTCCCATTATCGAACACTACGTCTACTTGATATGGTCCCATCTAGCAAGTACGAAGCTTGCCTTTGAAATCCTTGAATCGAGAGTCATATAGTAACACCCATTCCCCTTCATAAAACACCTTAGTTTTGATGAATTTATCATGCCATTTCATTCTCTGCTGTTGAACAATAGTAGTTCTTTGGACAGCTACTGATCGAATCTCATCTAACTCATTCAGCTTTTCCAGTCGGTGTTTCTATGCTTCCAATAGATCTAAACCTACTTCCAGAGCTGTTCTGAGTGTGCTAAATTCAAATTCTATTGGAAAAAAGGGGGATTTCCCATAAACTAATTCAAATGGAGATAACCTCGTTGTATTACGCCATGTTGTCCTATAAGCCCATAAAGCCTCTGGAAGTTTTTGTGCCCAATCCCGGGGATGTCTTGCTACTGTCTTTGTCAAGATATTTTCCAATAACTTGTTTGTACTTTCTACTTGCCCATTCGCCTGTGGATGATAAGGGGTTGTTATTCTATGTTTGACCCTGTATTTCTGCATCACTTTCTCTATCAGGATGTGAACTGTGATCCTCCGTCTGATACAATTTCTCTAGGAGTCCCATACCGAGCAAATATTTCTTTGAAAAGCAAGTCTTCCACCACTTACTCTGTTGCTCTCGTGACTGCTTTAGCTTCCACCCATTTGGTTACATAATCAGTAAAAACTAGGATGTAAGATTTCTTATGAGAAGGTGGGTTGAAGGGTCCAACAAAATCGATGCCCCATTTCTCAAATGGTTCAAGGACCATCTGGGGTTGAAGGGGCATTTCATCTGCTTTCCTAGGTTGTCCCATTCGCTGACAGCTATCACACCTTCGAATATAATCCCGAGCATCATGAAAAATGGAGGGCCAATAATATCCCATCTGTAGCACTTTATGACCTGTCCTTTTGTCTGAAAAATGTCCTCCATAGGGTCCATCATGTGCAGCCTTTAAGATCTCATAGATATCATCCTTCGCCACACAACGCTGAATCTGCTGGTCAATCCCTGTATGGAAGAGGTATCCTGTCATCCATGAATATTGGGTACTCTGGTGAATGATCTTCCTTTTCTCCTTATAGGAAAAGTGACGAGGCACCTCACCTGTAGCAAGATAATCAGCAATATATACATATACAAAGTGTTAGCAGAAAATGCAAAAAGATGCTCATCTGGGAAATCATCTTCAACTGGTGTATTCTTACCATCATGTTCTATCCTAGACAAGAAATCAACAACCACATTATCCTTCCTTGGTTTATCTACTATAGTAATATCGAATTCCTGTAGTAGTAACAACCACCTTGTAACACGACCAGGGGTAACAGGTTTGTTCATCAAATACCTGATGGTTGCATGATCAGTATGCACAAAAGTAGAATACTCGGTAATATAATTTTGGAACTTATTGATGGCATAGACGACAACAAGGAACTCTTTCTCAGTCACTGTGTAGTTTAATTCAGCAGGAACCACATTCTTACTAACATAGTAGACTGTGTATGGTAGTTTATCCTCCTACTGTCCCAGTACTGCACCAATTGTTGTTTAAGAAGCATCTGTGTGAATGTGGAAAGGTAACACCCAATCTGGTCCTCTAAGAATCAAGGCACTATAGACTAATTCTTTAATTCTCGTGAAGGCTGCATCACAGTCATCTGACCACACAAATTTTGAATCTTTTGTTAATAATTGAAATAATGGTTGTGCAACTTTTTCAAAATTTTCTATGAAACACCTATAATAACCAGCACAACTAATGAAACTATGTACCTGTGTGGGTGTTTTAGGTGTTGGAAAGTGCAGAATAACCTTTGTCTTTTCTGGGTCCATCTTTATCCCTTCAGCCGATAGTAAATGTCCCAGAACAATTCCCTTTTCCATCATCATGTGACACTTGACCGTGCTCAGGGAAACGCGTGCTTGTATGCATATTTCAAGAAATTTTTCTAAATTTTTCAACCCCTCTAAGAATGAGTCTCCATATGGAGTGAAATCATCCATATAAACTTCAACACCATAATCTATCAAATCAGATAGGATTCCTAGAATTTCCCTCTGGAATGTTGCAGGGGCATTACACAGGCCAAAAGGAAGGACCCGGTATGCGAATGTTCCCCAGGGGCATGTGAAAGTGGTTTTGTCCTAGTCCTTAGGGGCGATCTGCATTTGATTATATCCACTAAACCCATCCAGAAACGAGAAAAATTTCTTGCTAACCAGTGTGTCTAAAACTTGATTGATAAATGGTAGGGGCAAATGATCTTTTTGTGTGGCCTTATCTAATTCTCGATAGTCCATGTAGATCCACCATTTACCATTCTTCTTGGGGACCATTACCAATGGTGAGACCCATTGGCTATCTAAGATAGGGTAGATAAAACTGACAACCAATTATTTCTGAAGCTCTTCTTTCACAATGTTTTTCAATGCAGGATTCATCCTTCTCTGAGGTTGTCTTATAGGACTGCAATCTTCCTTGATATATATGTGATGGGTGCATAAGTTAGCAGGGATCCCTTTCATGTCTGAATAATCCCAGGAAAAAGCTTCCTTATGCTTTTGAAGAACATCTACCAACTGCTTCTTTTGGGATTCTGACAGACTTGGATTAATATTCAAAGTTTTCCCCGATTATATCTCCACCTGAACACTTTCATGAGGTGAATCAACATCTTCTCCAAATTATTCTGTTGTTTCAATAACTTCCTAAGTTTCACATCTTAGGAAAGATTCTAGGACCTGCTGATTTGACTCTGAAACAGAACAAAGATCGTTCATAAAGGAAGTAATCACATCATCTTCTGATTCCATCTTCAACTGAAGGGCTTGCCCAATAGTAAGGACCGGTCTCACTTCTTCATCTTCGACTACCATCATGGATACAACCTTCCTACCGTCTGCTGACTTTTTAGGTGCATCTAGTTCTGCAGATGGGTATAGTACCAAATTCTTGGTGTTATGCCCATTAGAGATAACCATATTTCTTGAACAACACCCTATATAAGCGTCTGTAGTAGCCAGCCATGGCCTACCCAAAATTAAGGGATGACCACCCACTGAAGACTGTGTATGCAATACCAGAAAATCTACAGGGTAATGCCATGCATCTACTGAAATTGTCACGTCCTCCAACTTCCCTACAGGTTTAACTGTAGATCGATCTACCAATTCCAACACTGTAGGTGTATGCTTGAAGTTTTGTAGGCCTAAAGTATGCATGGTTTCAGTAGTGATGACATTGATGGTAGCGCCCAGGTCTACCATCACATTTGGAATTTCTACCCCATTAATTTGTACTGTCAAAACCGAGTTCCCGGGATCTCCATATTTCGCTAGTATTGATTTTCCCATCATGAAATCTGATTATTTTACCATAACATGTATAGTGAGGGGGTCTTTAGTTTTCTTCATAGGTTTATTTGAGCAATATTCCCTAAGATTTTTTGCATAAATTGACACATCCTTCATGGCTTGTAGCAAGGGGATTTTAACAAATAAATTATGCAATTCTCCTAATAAATCAAATTCAACTTGTGGGCTTGGTTTACTCATAAAAAACCTTTCTGGGTATGGTGGTTCAGGTTGATGTTGTTTTGCAGGAGGCATCTAGTTTTTAATAGTTTTTTTTGGCTCTCTACTGGTCGGCTGTGCCTCTCTTTCTTCATTACCAAGTTGTTCAATGATAACTGGAGGGGGTTGGGTATCAACTATTCGACCTGATCGCAAATTCATTTCATGCAGTAGAGATACTATACGGAGGCAGGTTGAGAACATTAGGTTGATGGGATCATTTATTATTGGGATTAGGATTAGGCTGCATTGGAAGCTGAGGATGAACAGGTTGATTACTAGGAGGCACATTGGAGGGTAATTGGAGTTGCTGCTATGGCATCTATTGGGGAAACTGCCCTAAAGAGGGTCCTCACTAAGCTGGAGCCCATGGTGAGCTCATACTGGCTTGAAGGTTCCATTGCTACCACAGTGGGTACTAGCATTACGGCCACATAGGGGGATAAGGCATAGTTTGAGGATTCATGTTATAACTATTGAAATACTGAGATGGATCTGGGTACATACCTTGATTCCCCATCGGTGGTCGAAGTTTCCATGGCTTCCTAGCGCCCATAAGGTACAATTGCTCCGTGTCCTCCCCTGCTCCTTGAAACACCGCTTTCAGGCCCGGCAAGGAAGGGCATGAGCTCGTTACATGATTTAGCTCACATATGTCACATTTTTCTATGGAATTTAATGGGCATTCCCTTTCTAGGTGATTCTTTTTGCATTTCAGGAAAAATATTGCCATGGTCCTATCCAGTTCCAGCTGCTTCTGTTTTACTTGCAAAGTATCCATTTGTGTTGACAGGGTATTGAGAATATCCGTCCTTAAATTGTCTAGCAAGTTCCCAATTTCTACTTTTGTAACACCCTCGCCAGATCCTTTTTTTGAACTAATCCCTGATCTATTTCTTCCAAGCCCCCTCGAGCAGTGGATACACAAGTCGTAAATACCTTCAAAGGTTTCCTTAGAAATGTCTCCCTTTCCCACAATATTCAATAGTTCCATTGAGTCCTCTCGAAAGGATAGAAGGAGAATAACCTTCAAGATTTCCTTATCCAAATCGAAATGACCTGACCTCTGCAAGAGGTATTTAAACCTCTCCACACAATCTTCCAAAATTTCATCTTCTTTCTGTGTGAACTTGAAAAGATCCTCCTTGACGTGTCAGGATTTGCAATAATCCTGGTATTTCTCTAGAAAAGATGTTTGCATATCATCCCATGTGGAAATGGATTTTCCCCCAAGGCCCATAAACCATCGCAAAGTCGTCCCTTTTAGTGTAGAAGGGAAATTTTTTAACTTTTGGCCATTTGTCATGTAATCATAGCCCCGACACACTATATCGAACTCAAATAGAAATGTGTTGGGATCCTCTGAAACAAGCCCATGAAAGTTCGGTAATGATGCTAATGGGATAGGCTTTGTAGGCGCGCCAGCTCCCAAATTCCCAATGGGAAATTTTATAGTGGAGGTTGTGGGAGCCATAAATATCTTCCAATAATCACTGGGGATTTCAACAGGCTCTGTAGAGGACAGTCGGGGACTCCTGACTACTGGAACGTGAGTTACCTTAGAGGTGCTTCCCTGGTCTCTTGGAGCTACCAATACCTCCTCGTTTCTTTTTCCTGTATCCTGATAGTTCAACCCCTCAACTACAACTTCCTTTCCCTTACTAGAGCAGTCCGACTCTGTCGATGTTCTACTTGCAATTTCTTCCCCTGCTAATACCAGCACAAGGTCCTCTAGATCTGGTCCACTGCTGATTATCTCTTCTACTGTTGGAGGACCCTGTTGTACCAAATAACCCAGGGATACTGTGGCCTGCACAGGCTGATCCACTGACTACCCCTCGGAATTCACTCTCCTAGCCCCTGGCCTTGCAGCTGTGTGGGAAGATGCTTCAGACTCTGCATTTTATATGATCTACTAAATATAAGTCTTTCTTCCCAAATCTGGTCTTCCCATTTTTGGGGCTCTCGCTCCACCCCTCTTATTTGGTTCTTTGTTCATACAAAAATTGATATGATGGAGGGTCTGTGTATGAACCTACAATGCTACAATCATGGAGTAAGGTTTCAAAGGACCATTCCTTCCCCAAAATAAAAGAGTTCCCAAAAATAAAGGAAAGACAACAAAATAAAAAGCTAGGGTTTCATGCCTAGATCAGGGCATTAAAGAACTCCTCCCTCCCTGGGGTAAGAACCAAAACAACACAATCCTCAGGAAGACCTAACAATCCTAGATCTAGAGCAAGGTGTTAAAAGACTCCTCCCTCCCCAGGGCAAAGCTAAGGGTTCCCCCACAACGAAAACACATGACAACCCAAAGAAGAATTAACTCCACTCAGGGCCTGGAGCAGGGTGTCAAAAGACTCCTCCCTCCATAGGACGAGAAAATGGCCCTAAATCCAAAGCAAAAAAACATAAATAAACAAACCAAAATCAAAACCTATGCTCAGGACTTGAAGTAGAGTGAGAAAGCTCGATCTCTCCTTAGGACGAGAGACTGACCCTTAGGTTGGTTAGAATCGTCGCTCGCACCTTGTTAGCCTCCTCGGAAACGACACCAAAATGTTGGTGTCCAGGTGAGGATGATTTATCCACCCTAATCTGACATTAATTTTATCAATTCGGGAGCGTATCCTTTCAAGGCAACACGCAAGGTATATGCAGGAACAAACTCACAATCCGTTAAACCAAGGGTTTTATACTTAAGATTCAACACATTGCTGTAGTATAAAATCAAATGTTGAACTCAAAGAAATCTAAACAGTAACAGATAATAACAATAATCATAACAAAGAAATTCTCACACACACGCAGACGCAACACCTGATCAGAAGAGCGAGCCCATCTCTCTGATCAGGGGCTGTGTTAGTCACGGAACGCTTGGAAATAGAAGAACCAAATGTATTTTATTAATCTGTAAAAATATGATTACAATCCTCCTTTCGGAACCCATCATTACAGGAACAATGTCCATTTTATACACAATGCGAGAAAATAACAGATTCCCCTGGAATGTAGCAATCACGCGTTCAGAAATATGCAGCAGTTGGAACAGCACAAACATCAGTTTTCTAGAATAGAACAAGGGCCAAGAATAGACCCCAAGAATCGTAAACCCAGCTACGTAATCTCCTAGCAGCTGACTCTTACTAGATCTGTTGCAAAATGGATGGAGCAAGAGTTCCTGTTCTCCAAATTGCAATCAAACACATGTCTTAGTGTTGCAAACAAGTAAGATTCTGTGAATTTACTTCATTAATTAAAATATTCCAATTGGAAAAGATAGGGGTATTTACCTCATAGGTTTAACATAAAAAATGTAGGTAAAAAAACACAAAAAGGATC